>JADIOY010000066.1:0-44156 GCA_018344475.1 Xiuguozyma silvatica | reverse complement strand
TACGCGAAAAAAAAAAAAAAAACACACACAGAGAGAGAGAGAGAGAGATACTAAAGTAAGGGTGGGAAAATAAATAGACTCAGCCAGCATCGGAGTACCCCCAGTCTCCTCCGGATATTAATAGCACTTAGCATGGTGGGGAGATACGAGGTGATGGCGTTGGCCACCATTCTTCTTCTGATACTGACGGTTAAAACGTCGCAGTTTTACCGGGTTTTAAGCCCGATTGCCGTCGCCACGTACCAGTACCCGAAGAAATCGGATTTCGCTACTGACCGGACCAAACTCTTTGTAGAGGCCGTTTCCAAGGAAAAGATCGAGGAGACGCTCGTCAAACTCGTCGACACGACGCCCGAGCGGCGCAGCTTCAACGGACAGAGTGGTATCAAGGCCGTCGAGGCGATCCGGGTGCTGCTGGACAGCATTGTCAAGACCCATCCGGACTCGTTCTCGATTGAGACAAGGTCGAACAGGCGGTGGAAGCAGCCGACGCTGGTGTTCAAAGTGAAGGGCAAGACACCGAAGCTGGTTGTGGTTGGATGCCACACCGATTCGGCCAACTTGAACCCGTTCCAGCACGCCGCGCCGGGAGTGGACGATGACCTGTCAGGTGTGGCAGTGCTTCTGGAAGCACTGCGTGTTCTGGCCAAAGTGCTGCCGAAGGAGCAGCCAACTTGCTCGCTCGAGTTCCACTTCTACAGCGCCGAGGAGATTGGATCCCAGGGTTCGAGGGACCTCTTCAACTCGTACCGTTCGAAGGGCAAGGAGGTCGTCGGCATGATGCAGCAGGACATGGCCGGCTTCAAAGGTACGGGCAAGACCGAGCGGTTCGGACTTGTCACCGACTATTCCTCGGCCGGCCTGTCCCGGTTCACCCGGGAGCTCGTTGAGAGTTACTGTAAGATCCCAGTCGTCGATACCACCTGCGGCAAGATGTGCTCGGACCAGGTCTCGGCACTCATGTACGGCTACCCGGCCGTCTACCCGCTGGAGTCCACCGTCGAGGAGAGCAACCCGCATATCCACTCCCTCGACGACACCCTCGAATGGATCGACTACAACCACATGGCCGAGCACGCCAAGCTCGTCTCAGCGTTCATCTCGGAGCTCGGCTACGCCGGCCGCATCCAGCCGGCCTCCGTGCAGGACCGCATACAGTTCAACTACTGGGATTTCATCATTCTGCTCGTCACGGCTGAAACCAAACGGTTCTGCGTGGCTGCACTCTGTGCCGGCATGACGCTGGCACTCTGTGCGTCACTCCTGCGCGACTACATCGTCGAGTACCGCCGCCGCAAGCTCGAGTTCTCTCCAGAGTGGGAGGAGGCCATCCCGCGGCAGAAGATGGCACAGGGCAAGGCTGCCTGAGGCCCATTTTTTAGTGGGGAAGTCTATTGCCGAATTGGGAAGAGGGGATACAGGAGGAGGGGACGGAGCTTCCCTCTCTCGCTGTGTATGGTCATCGCACGCACAAGCATGCAGTCGTATCAGACCACCTTTTTATGACTGTTGCTACGCCTCCCGAACTAGAGAGAGAGAGAGAGCGTAGGTCTATAAATGTGCTGCATTATATCTTATTGTCATCAATGTCATTCTTAATTACATCATGCCTGCAATTGATAGCAACCTGTTGAAAAAGTACGGAGTCCAACTGGGACTCTTTGCGACGATGCTCAGTCCCATAATGGTGACAAAGTTTACGATGGCCAGAACGCAGCCGTGGGGGCTGGCGCAGTTAGCAGACTCCTGGTGGGGCCAGGAAGTGGACTATCCGAAGACGATAGACGAGATGGTGGAGAATGGAATGTTGATTATCTACGATAACTAAACTAAATACAGAGAGATCTTTCTTTTTGGAGTTGCAACAGACCTAGTGCTCGGCCTTAGGGGTGTTTGGCAGCTCGATCAGGGCCTGTCTGATGGAGTCGACACCCTTGACGAGGTCCTCCTTGGAGATGACGAGCGGTGGAGCGAGTCTGATGATGTGGACGTGGGTAGGCTTGGCGAGGACACCGTGCTTCTTCATGAGCAGGCAGAGGTCCCAGGCAGTCTTGCCGCCGCCGAGTCTGGTGTGGTCGACGACGATGGCAGTGAGCAGGCCCATGCCTCTGACCTCCTTGATGATTCCATTGGACTCGGCCTTGAGCTTCTCGAGCTCCTGCTGGAGGAACTCGCCGAGCTCCTGGGCACGGGCGACGAGGTTCTCGTTCTTGACGACCTCGAGGGCAGCGATAGAGGCAGCGCAGGCGAGGGCGTTACCACCGTAGGTAGAACCGTGCGAGCCAGGCTCGAGGACGGACATGATCTCCCTCGAGGAGAGCACGGCGGAGACAGGCATCATACCGCCGGAGATGGCCTTGCCGAGAAGGACGAGGTCGGGCTTGTCCTCTTCGGAGAGGTAGTGCTGCCAGCAGAGCATCTTACCGGTTCTGCCGATACCGGTCTGGATCTCGTCGGCGATGAGCAGGATGTTGTACTTTCTGCAGAGGTCTCTGACCTGCTTGAAGTAGGACTTTGGAGGCACGACGATGCCGGCCTCGCCCTGGATCGGCTCGAGCAGGATGGCGGCGATCTTGTCGCCGGCGTTCTTGAAGGCAAGCTCGACGTCCTCGATCTTGCCGTATCTGAGGTACTGGTTGGTGGTGCCTGGGATCAGCGGGCCGATGTTCTTGGCGAATGGGCCAAAGTTGGTGCGGGCCTCAGGGTCGGTCGACATCGAGATGACGGCGATCGTTCTGCCGTGGAAGTTGTCGGCAGCGGAGAGGATGATACCTTCGTCGGAGGTGATGCCCTTCTTGACGTAACCCCAGCGTCTGGCGATCTTCAGGGCGGTCTCGACGGCCTCTGCACCGGTGTTCATCGGAAGCACCATCTCGTAGTTGAAGTACTCAGTGACGTACTTGGCCCACGAGCCAAAGATGTCGCAGGAGAAGGCTCTCGAGGAGAGCGTCAGCTTGGAGGCCTGCTCGACGACGGCAGAGACGATCTTGGGGTGGCAGTGGCCCTGGTTGACGGCGGAGTAGGCCGAGAGGAAGTCGAGGTACTCGTTTCCTTCAGGGTCCCAGACGTGGGCGCCCTTGGCCTTGTGGAACACGACGGAGAGTGGGTGGTAGTTGTGGGCAGCGTACTTCTGCTCGTACTCGACGGTCTTCTCGGAGGAGAGGTTGAACTCAGGGGTTGGACCGGACATTGCTGAAAAGGTTTGTAATTGAGAGTTGGAAAGGGATAGAGGAGCAAGGAACAGACTGGGCAGAGGTCTACAGGGGGGGCGGAAACGCTACGTTTTATACACATCGAGTTGCCTGCAAGCCAAAAGAATTGATGCCTTCCGTTAAAGGAAAATGCACCACGCAGATTACAGCTATAGGCAGGCGATCGCGAGGCAGAATCGGGAAGTTCGCGTGGGGTCACCGATAGGGGACGAAAAATGGCTCGAGAAAAAGAAAGGAAGAGAGGAGAGAAGGAAGCCAAAAAAAAAAAAGATTGAACGCTGAGCGACTAGCCCTACGCGGGGCTCGAACCCGCAACCTTGTGATTAAGAGTCACACGCTCTACCGATTGAGCTAGCAAGGCGTTCAATGTGTGCGTGTACGATTCAGTACGATGGGTAGGTAACGGAAGTGGGAGCGAAGAGGTTGGGAAGGTGGGAAAAGATGGGAAGCGAAGGGAGGAGGCGAGAGGAGGCGGGAGAAGTGTTATGTACCGGAATATTGATGGAGTGTCAGAGATGTTCTTCAGATCTTCATCTTAGAATAAGTTTGCAGATTGGCTCTCTCTCCACTTTTTCCTACACCTCTAGAAACATCTCGTAATCCTTTATAATTAATTATATATGACAAGGCTATCCGGAGGTAGACTTGAGCGTTTGCAAGAGGAACTTTAGACCTTCCTTTGCAAACAGCTGCATGTTTTCGGCCCTGTCGACGCTTCCTGTCTCGACAGTGCACGACTGATCGCCGAACGGCGAGGCGATACCCAAGTAGACGGTTCCTACAGAGCTGTCCTCGGCAGTGAGGCTGACGTTATCGAGGCCGACGCTAGCCGAAGGACCGGCGTAGCCCGTCTCCGACAGCACGTACGTGGACCCAAACTCGATGCGCAGGTTGCGCGCAAACTTGACTGCCACCTGCTCGGACGGGCCCGTGTAGTTCTTGATATCCCTGGCTTCCCAGCCCGAGTGCCGAAGCCTCGACCTAAGGCTGTAGATGAGCCGGCCGCCGTCGAAGAACTGCGAGGCTCCCGGGATCGAGATCAGCCACGCGCTCAGCAGCCCACCGCACGCACCTTCACTAACAGAGAGTGTCTGGTGCCGCTCGAGGAGCAGCTCAGCGATCTCGTCCACGAGATCCTGGACGTCTTGTGGAGGGAACTCCATGGTGTGTTATATGGGGGAGGGACTGAAAAATCCCACAGAGAAAAAAGTAGACTTCTAGGCACACTTTCTAGGCACACTTCCCTCTTTTATAGGCAGACCCTAAGGCGCACCACTAGTTACAGGATGACGACACTCCCCCTCAAATTCAAGGCCGGCAAGGTTGACTTCAACGAGGACACCGGCATCTACAAGCCGAACCCGATCAAGGGCGAGATCGTCCTCAAGCCCAGCGAGGAGGGCGAAGGCTTCTACAGTTTCACGTGGACGCCCAGAGAGAAGACCGCCGGCGGCAACGTCGAGTCCGACGAGCTGCTCGTGATAGCTGGCGACGTGGCCTGGCGCCACGTCAGCTCCTGCCAGACCGGCCGCGTCTACATGCTGCTCTTCCTCTCCTCGGGCGCCCGCCACATGTACTGGATGCAGGACCAGAACGACGACGAGGACCACCCGGAGAAGGAGACCAAGCAGGACCGGGAGATCTTTGACAAGATTAACGAGCTGTTCTCGGCCGAGTAGCTTTCCCCAGCCCTCCCTCTTTTACGTATATATCTATAAAACATGTATCGCTATTTCCCTGCCTTTTTCTTCTGCTTACATTATTTACACCCCTTATTACAACACCTCTCTTCTTTTAGCTCTACAGTAATGCCCCGCTGGCACTCACGAAGTGACAGCACAAACGCAGGCTTCGTGTCCCGCCACGACCAATTGAGCTCCAACAAGGGCCCGCAGCCCCACCCGTCCCCAGCCGACGCTTCCTGTCCCTACGGATGTTGCCATACAGAACCCGTTTCAGAGTACATCTTCAAGCGTGGCTTCCTCGAGGGCGCCTACTCCGACGTTACCGTCACCGCCTTCGGCAACGACTATAAGCTTCACCGGCTTTTCCTCGACAAGAGCGAGTATTTCAAGCGGCTATTTGCCTGGGAGCGTCGCCAGGAAAAGGACGGAGAGGAGGAGGAGGAGGAAGAGGAGGAGGAAGAAGAAGATGAAGAGGAGGAAGATGGTGATGACGAGGAGGACCCAGACAACAGTAAACCACACAAACCATGGTGCTTCAATCTCGATCTTGAGCCACCACGGTATACGCAGGCAGCGTTCGAGCTCGCCATTGCACGGCTTTACGGCGCCGTCAACATCAAGGAGGAGCGTAAAATCCCGTACAACATGGTCGCCACGGGCCAGTACCTTGGAATCGCAGAGGCCGTCTGCACCGCCACGGACTGCATCGTGCAGGAGATGCGTATGGACAACATTGCCCGATCGCTCGAGTTTGCCACAGAGCAAGACTATGGTACCGCAAGCGCCCGGATAGTGGAGAACGCCAAAGGTGTGCTCGCCACGGAAGGCTGGGAGTGCGGACCCGATGCCTGGGACGGGATCCCGGTCTCGGTTATATCCGAAGTCGTCGGCGAGGACTTCTTCTTTGTGCCTACAGAGTGGGACCGGTGCATGTTCGTCATCAAGCTGATCGAGCGGCGCGTCGAGGATCTGATGGACGAGGAGGAGCTCGAGCCGCTTCGGACTGTTCTCAACGAGAAGATCCACTACTGCCACCTGCCACCAGAGCAGCTCCAGGAGCTCGAGTTGCTCTACGATGAGAACGGACAACACTACATTGAGCCGACCGTCCTGCACAACGCACTGTGGAGTGCTGTTCAGTTGCAGCGGCTCATTGTCAACGCGCCAGACTTGACCCAGTTGCAGCGGACTGCAAAGAGTGCAACGCCGCCATCAACCGAGGGCAAGTGGTACAAGGTTCCGATCAAGGACGACACAGTGACGGGACTTCCAGCAGAGTTGGACAGACTGATGTTCAGCAAGGAGGTGGGAACCACTGCGTCTTCCGCGTCTTCTTCTGCTCACGACATGCGCCAGGACGGCAAGTCTACACAGGGTGTAGGCCCGTCCCTTGGTGCCCCGGACCGCGACTCGGCTGGCCAGATCCAGAAGCCAATCATTGAGTGGACTCGGATTCCACCGTTCCGATTCTCTGTCAGCTTCGCCAACGTCTCGGACCTTGCCTTGGACAAGCGCGTCTACACCAAGACCTTCTGGTACGCTGGCTCCTGCTGGAACCTCTACCTGCAGAAGAACTACACTCCATCGAAGAATAACTACCAGGTTGGCGTCTATCTGCACCGTTCTGGAAACGGTTCCCTGAAGAATGCAGCCATCAACCCGGACATCTACGCAGACAACGTCAACTACAAGACCGATCTGCACGAGTCTGCCATGCACAACTACCCGCCGCTCTCCAGAGAGGAAAACAACGACTCTGCATTCGGCACCCCATATGCAGGAGCTGTTGATGCAGACTCCTCCGAATTAAAGGACAACGTGACTGACGAGACCACGCTTCCTAGTCTTGGCAACCTTTCCGTCTCATCCCAGCAGTCGAGCCCTATTCGGTCAAGAACCGGAAGCCAGAACAATTTGGGCTCGCCGATGTCTGGTGTTGCTCCTGGCTCATCGAGCGGCAAGCACAGGAAGGACAATTCTCGGTTCAACTCTTTCCTCAACTATGAGGACCACCGTACGTTCATCAGCCTCTACTTTACGATCTTCACTCCGTGCCGCCGTCAGAAGCCGATGATCACCTCCTTCCTGTCGATTCCGAACGACTTCAGCAAGGCCCAAAGTTGGGGGTGGAAAAGCAACAGCATGTGTGTTTTCAATGAGGACGGCACTTTCCCACAGGACCAGGACCCTCACCTCAAGTTCATGATCGTTCTTGGCAATGTATAATAGCTTCTATATATATAAATAAGTTTAACGTGTAAAGACAAGCCTCGATGTCTCCCACTCACTTCCATTCCACCGAATACTTGAACTCCTTACCTCCCTCGAACGGAGACAGCGTGATGTCTCCCTCCTTGATCGTCTCTGGGACCTTGACGGTCTTCTTAACCAGGTAGGCCTTGTCCTTGCAGACGAGCTTCGAATCGTCCATCTCGTAAAAGGCGTTTCCGTAGGTGGACACAAAGCCCTTGAGAAGCTCGAGCTTACCCTGCTTCTCAAACACTTCGGCAAGGTACGAGATCTCGTACGGCTGGGTGTAAACACCGGCGGCGACTCCCTTGTACTTTTCCTTCTTGGAGATGTCGTGTGGGGCGGAGTCGGAGCCGAAGATGAAGTATGGCTTGGCAGAGGTGGCGGCGGTAACGAGGGCAGCGCGGTCCTCTGGGAGCTTAGCAACTGGCTTGCAGAAGTTGACAGGGTTTCCAGCCCAGTCGTCGACGGTGAGATAGAGGTGGTGAGCAGTGATGGAACCAACGACGGTTGGGACCTCACCCTCCTTAAGGCCAGCGTTGATCTGCTCGATGGTGTCTACGGCAGCCTTGGTGGTGCAGTGCTCGAGGACGATCTTGAGCTTAGGGAAGTCCCTGTGGAGCTTGATTAGGGCAGGAAGGAACTTCGGCTCAGCGTTCAGAACACTGATCGTCTCCTTTCCACTCGCGACAGATGGCTTCTCGCCGTGCAGGTTCAGCACGAGGCCGTGCTTCTGCATGACCTCGAAGATTGGGTAGAAGACGGAGAAGTCATTCGGGTCGACACCCTGAGAGGAGTTGGTAGTGACACCGGCCGGGTAGCACTTGATACCTCTGATGGCACCCTTCGTAGCAGCCTCCTCAACAAGCTCTGGGGTCAGCAGTTTGCAAAGGTAGAAGGTCATCAGGAAGGTCGTCTTTGGAGCCAGAGCCTGCAGGTCCTCCTTATACTTGACAACGGTAGCCAGATCGGTCACAGGAGGAGTCAGGTTCGGCATGATGTATGCAATAGAGATACCACCCTCTCTAACAGTTGGTGCCACAATATTCATCATGTCCCCCTGGCGGAGGTGGACGTGGTAGTCAGCCGTGTATCCGAGCTCGATCGACATCTAATTGTGAGTGATTTGTGTGGGGAAGTGAGAGAGCGCCAAGAAATTTTGAAATTTTTCAGTGGGCCCTGAGAAAGTCAAAAAAAAAAAGATTTACAAAAAATTATCTCCGTTTCTTTTTTTTTCTTAGCTATCTTCTTTAGACGATCATGACGACCTCCGATGCCATAGTGGCGCCGGCTCTGTCGACCACACAGGACGAAGACATAGAGTTCTCGAAGGTGGATGAAGGTTACGTTAAAGAGCCGCGGCTGAGGTTCGGCCCAAAATATGCTACGGGAAATTCGGTGCCGTCCCAAGTCATCTCCGAGTACTACTCGCTTGATAAGCTGGCCGACTACCTGAGACGGACCGACGAGAACGAGGAGCTCAAGTATAGCAAGATTGCACTCCAGTTCCCGGATAACCTCGTGCAGGACTCTGCACTGGTGTGCCAGCTTTTGCAGGACCTGCTTCTGCCAAAACAGACCGCATGGATCCTGGCTGACACATCGTATTCTCCGTGCTGCGTTGACGAAGTCGCTGCCGGCCACGTTGGCGCCGACATGGTGGTCCACTTTGGCGATGCCTGCCTGAACCCCGTTCAACGTACGCGGAGTGCATACATATTTGGCCGCCCTTACATGGATGTCGACAAGACTTTGGAGACGTTTTCAGAGTGCTACTCGGATCACGATGCCAAGGTCGCACTTATGGCAGACACCGAGCATAGCTACCTCGTTCCGCAGCTATACAAGAAGCTCAAGACGGAGTACCCGAACATTGTATATGCAGACGTGGACTTCCACAAGTGCTACCCGAAGGGCAGGGTCATCGACCAGTACGACGTGCAGCCTGAAGGGTATATGCTGCGGGATCTGTCGAGGGTGATCCACGGCCTCAAGGAGGACGAGGACGACACACAGGAGTACGATCTTTTCTATATTGGAGCTGCTGCTGACGCCAAGCTTTTGCTTCTGGCTACGAAGTTTAACAATGTCACCACGGTGGATCCAGAGACTCTCGAGACATCGACCGGATGTACCCCGTCGCTGATGAAACGGTACCGGTTCATGATGACTGCCAGAAACGCATCCACCATCGGAATCCTTGTGAACACGCTCTCGCTGGAGAACACTAATGCACTGGTGAACCAGGTTGCCGCGCAGATCAAGGAGGCCGGCAAGAAACACTACCTGTTCGTCGTCGGTAAGCCGAACGTTGCCAAGCTGGCCAACTTCGAGACGATCGATGTCTGGTGTGTGCTTGGATGCGGCCAGTCGGGAATCATCATCGACCAGTACAACGAGTACTTCAAGCCTATTGTGACTCCGTACGAGCTGGAGCTGGCTCTGATGCCAGAGATTACGTGGACAGGCAAGTGGGTGACGGATTTCAAGGAGGTGTTGAAGCAGGAGGATAATGAGGGGGATAATGAGGGGGAGAATGAAGACGAAAAGAAGGAAGAGGTGGAGACCAAAACTGAGACAGAGGAGGATGATGCTTCAGTTAATGGTGACGACGATGACGAGTTCAAGCCAGAGTTCGATCCTGTCACCGGAAAGCTCGTGGCGGCCCGTCCTCTCCGGCAACTGAAACACCTCGAAATAGAGCTCGGCACAGAGGCACCGCAGGTCGAGGACGAGTCGGACAGCAAGGAGCTGATCAAGAAGTTTTCGTCGCAGCTGACCGTTGGAAACACGATCTCGACGTCTGCACTGCACCTCCAGAACCGGACTTGGACAGGACTCGGCAGCGACTTCCCAGAGGACGCCAACTCGGACGAAGGCGCCGAGCTCGAGCAGGGACGCACCGGAGTTGCCAGAGGCTACGACTACGACCGGGAGAATGCCAAATAGAGGTCGGTAACGAGCATTAATACAATAATTTATACAGATAGAGAGAGACGCAGTGGCTAGTTATAGCTAGCGGTGGTCGGTCGATTTGACATTTATTCTCTGCCAGCCGCACTGTGTGTGCTCTCAGCTTTTTTACCCCTGGATCTGAGGGTGGAAATTTCTGCCTGACTCAATATACCCAGCTCTTCCACACAGTTCGCCATGGGTAACGTGCCATCGAGTTTACTGGACGACCTGTCCACGGGCACCAACTGTAAGTACAAAAAAAGCCCAAGACAAAAACGTTCAATGCGAACAGTAATACTAACAAATGCTCTCTAGTTGGTCCCGAGGAGATCGACAGACTGGCCAAGCGGTTCATGAAGCTGGACAAGAATAACAACGGCGTCATCGACAAGGAGGAGTTCCTGGCGATCCCTGGAATAGGCCAGAACCCGCTGGCGAAGCGGGTGATCGACATCTTTGACACAAACCACGGCGGTGACATCGACTTCAAGGAGTTTGTGGCGGGCCTGTCTGCGTTTTCGTCGACGAGTTCCGTCGAGGACAAGCTCAAGTTCCTCTTCAAGGTGTACGACATCGATGGCGACGGCTACATCTCGAACGGAGAGCTCTTCCTGGTGCTGCGGATGATGGTCGCCAGCTCGCTGTCGGACGTGCAATTGCAACAGCTGGTCGACAGAACCATCATGGAGAGCGACGACGACGGCGACGGCAAGCTCAGCTACGACGAGTTCCGCAAGATCATCGCCAGTACCACGGACGTGACGAACAAGCTGACGCTGGGCGACAGGATCTAAAAGTATAAAGATAATGTATCGGTAACACCATAACTATGCACCATATACACTGCCCCACCTACACTGCCCTCCCTCGCTCTCCCCTCCTATTTTTTTGCCCCACCAGAAGATTATTTCTCGGGCCTTATCAGCTTATCGCGGACAGCTGAGCAAGCTCATCCCCCTCATTATGACACAGTCCTCCGGAGAGACTGGCGGGTTTGCCATGCTCTCGGCGATGATGAAGGGATTACAAATGGATGTTGATGATTCCCGTGCCGAAATGACGTACATGGACGTCCTCAGCGACCCGTTGCGGTACCTGAGAGAGAAGGAGAAACAACAGTGGCTCCAATTAGAGCGCCTCACTGAGGAGCACAGGGGCAACTTGATTGGCCATCGGAACGTCAACGCGACGCGGCAGGAGCTCCTCAGGATGTTCGCCGATATGGAGCAGGCACATAGGGCCATGCGCGAGATATACACTACGGAGAGGGCCAAGAAACAGGCGCGGATCGACCAGTTCACGCGGCGCCGCCAGCAGAGAGAGGAGCTCCAGGGCAAGGTGAAGGAGATCGAGACGGGCACGCCAGAGGGCAAGAACTACACGAACCTTGTAGTCAAAACAGGCATGGTCGATCAGGAGATCGAGCTGCTCGAGCAGAAGTTGGCGACTCTCAGGAACAAGCGGCGCCTGCTGCAGAAGGAGATGCTGGAGTCCAAGTCCCTGCTAGACATCAAGGCAAACCCATACGTGGACGCGCTGGGAGAGCTGGAGGAGCGCGAGAAAATGGATATTCGGGACATGCAGAGGCGCGGAAGCATTCCAAAGGCTACGACTACCGGCGATGCGGCCCTCGAGAACCTCACGTTGCAGTCAGACGCAGACGCTGACATGATGGCCAACACGCAAGCCACCGAGGAGAAGCTCAGGGACTCAATCATGTATCTCCACAACGTTTTCGATTCGATGGCCAAGCTTGAGCAGGACCTAATGACCCTCATCGAAGAGGACAAGACGGACCGTGTCATGGACTCGCTCAAGGACACCAAAGACTTCTTATGCAACCAGATGGAGCAGTGCGAGCGGTTCAAGCTGGACAAGGTGACGCCGATAGTGGTAGCAGAACTCGACGCAATTCGGAAGGCACTGACGCTGCTTGGCGTTAAAGAAGAGAAAAGTCCAACCGAGTCATTTGAAAGTGTCAGACTTCCCCTAACTGCCTCCGAGACATCGCTCAAGAGCGGCTCGCCCGCACCACCCGTGTTCACAATGAACTCATTTGCCCCGATGAAACAGCAACAGTCGGTCGGCACAGTCGACAATACCGTTGCCAGAGGAAGCACAAGCGACAATGGTCCGCAGAAGCAGAAGAAGTATGCCGAGCTCATTAAAACCATGAAGAAGGCTAAGGGGTCCAAGAAGGACTAAACTCAATCTATCTATGCTAAGCATTAACTATATAGGAAAGGTGATAACTCATTAGTCTACTTGTGCTGGCGCTTCTTGCTCAGCTTCGACTTGCTCAGCTTGAACATCGTGCTCTTCTCAGGCACCTCATTGAACTTTCTAGTGTTACTGTCCAAGTGACTGGCGGACCTCTTTGGAGGCAGCCGTCCAGTCCTCTGCGGAAGGTACCCAGAGTTCGAACTCGATGGGGCCAGGTACCCAGACGACCGTGGACGAGGTTCAACCTTGGTTTCTCTCTTCTTCACAGAAGGCTTACTTGGAATCGAAGGGTAGGGCGTTGTTGCCGCCTTTGCAGAGAGAGACGCTGGGCCGGAAGGCATATTTGGTAGAACCTCTGCATCAGCATCGTCGTCAGCTTCGCCCAGCTCCAGCTCAACAATCTTATCAGATGAATCCCCGCGGGCTTTAGTGAATCCTCTATAGGCAGATGTCACTAAATCACGGGCATGTGCATCTTTCACAAGGTCCTTCCAGTTCTTATTGCCAACGAGTGCACGCTCAGAACCCAGAACCCACAGAGAGGTTCTGGCTCTGGTGAGCGCCACGTTCATTCTTCTGATGTCAGCCAGGAAACCGATTCCAGTATGATTCTCCGCTCTGACACAGGAGAAAAGAATGACATCCTTCTCCTGACCCTGGAAGCCATCAACGGTGTTGAAATCGATCTGCTTATAGATCATGTTTCCAAAGCGTTCCTCAAATAACTTCTTCAACAGTTTCACCTGCTCCTTGTACGGGGAAATCACACCGATGTTACCAGACCAATTGACCTGCGGGAATTTCGAGAGCAGGTCCTCAATAATCTCCACAGCAATCGATGCCTCAGTGTAGTTGAACACAGACATCGTTCTCTGGTCCTTCTCTTCCATACCCTTGATGTCGAAGAACCGATAAGGACCATAATCATCAATCCGATGCCATGGCTTGGCATTTAATTCAGCCATATTAGGGCCATCCCGAAGCTTGGAGTCGTAGAACTCAGCCGAAGGGAATCTCGAAATCGCTGGGTGCATACGGTACTGCGTATCAAGAAGGTAGACAGAGTTCTTGTGGTTGTTCTGCATTCTCACGAACAAAGACTGTTCATATTTGTAAGATGCAGCCTTTTGCGACAGCACAGTCGGAGGCAGCTGGTTGGGGTCACCAACCATAACGCACTTGGTGCAGCCGTATCTCAGTGGAATGATCGAACTCAGCTCGACACACTGGCATGCCTCATCAATGACGACGGTATCAAACGTCAGAGACATACCGGCAAGTACATCGTGGGCAGCACCAGAGAGTGTAGAACACACAACTTGGGCACCGTTGACAATCTTAAACTGGAGGTTGCGGCGCTCGATATCACGGTTACGGAAGCTCACGGTACGCTTTTCACGAGCCTCATCAAGTTGACGACCTAACTCACGCCGTTTACGCATCACATCTTGCAACTTGATTTCTGCAGCCTCGGCCTCTGCATCACTGAGCTTACCAGAATCCAATTGCTCACGTAATTGATTCCGCTCGGCAACACATTTCTGATGTTCCATACGAATAGCAGAGTCATCTACGGACTCAACAGATGAAAGCTGCGCGTCGACTTGCTCCTCAAGGGTGACATCCTTAACGTGCTCATTGACAACCTCCGAACGACCGAGTCTAACGATCTTCGGAGTAAACTTCCCGCCCTTAGAATTCTTAATGCCGTGCTTCAGTCTCAGCACCAACTCATCAACAGCCGCATTAGATGGGGCACAGATCAGGATTCTCCGGTTGTCCTTAGAGGAGACATCAGACTTCGATTCTGGAACCATAATCTTCTGCCCACTGCTAAGAGTTGAACTGCTCGTTAAGAAGTATCCGACAATACCTAAGATAGTCTTGGTCTTACCTGTACCAGGAGGACCTTGAATCAAAGAGAAGCCACGACTATGAACAGTTCCAGCGATGGCTTGAGCCTGGGAATCATTGACATCATACACTTTCTGAATATGTGCCATCCGATTTTGAGCCAGCGACTCTGGAATTGTAGGTTCGGCCTTGGTGATTTGATCGCACAGATCATAATACTGCAAACCCTTCAACGAGGAATACTCTCTCTCAATAGTGGTCATTGCCATAATGCGCATACCAACAACTTCAACAGATGGAGAAAGGAACGAAAGCATCGGACAGTCAGTCGCAACACGGAGAGTGATATCCGCGTGCTTTCCAGAGATCTTAACTCCCCGAACACGGGCAAAACAAGACGCCTTGCGGTTTTTGAGTTGACGCTTCGCAATTGACGGCTTGTCCTCAGGAAGATTATCGATGTACATCAATACAATCAGATCTGACTCTCCGATGACATGGTCTTTCACGATCAATGACTTGTCAATAGATGCATAAACATCGTAGTATGTGTCTGTCGCTGAACGGGAAGCCACAGTTAGCTTGAATGGAGTCTCATTTGCAACCTGCTTGGCTTGCTGAATAGACTGCCAACATTCAAGCAAAAGCAAAGGCTCGAAAGTCTTCTGATAGTCTTCGGCACTAGAGAAGGAGTCCTTAATAGTCTGATATTTGCCAATTTTGCTGTCCACAGGGTAGTCACGACCCTGCTCGTATGACCAAGACAAGACGTGATGATAGAAGGGACTCATATCGACATTGAGACGAAGGCGCATGGCTTCTTCTTGGCGCTCCTTTTGGCGAAGCAACTCCTTCTTTTTCTGCTGCTGGCTGGCCAGAGATGACGTACCAGTTCTGTGTGGATACTGGATAGAAGACAAAGCTTCCTTGGATCTTCTCATTTTGGCCGCAACCTGCTCCTTAGTGAACAGAGTTGCAGCCTCATCATCGTCCGAATCAGAATCAGAATCAGACTCGTGCTTCCTTTTGTTGAAGCCGGATGGACGTGCTGGTGCAGGTTCTCTTGCAGGCAATGCAGAAGCCTTCGACCTTTGTTTCATAAGGCGTTGACGAGACTGTTCCATTGCCGAAAGCCTTGGAGGCTCAATTTCCACGACATCAGGACTGACAGATCTTCTGATGGCACTCCTTGGCTTATTTTCGGCCAGAACCTTCTCGACGAGGGGGGAGTTAATTTGACGAGCCCTCAGAAGAAGAGCACTCGACTGGTCATCGGTCAGTCTGTTATTGAAGCGAGGAGCCTTGATGCACAGCTTGGTGAGTGTAGCGATGTCCAAGTCAGAGACCTTGACGTCAAGCTTAATCGACATGCTGAGTATACAGTCAATAAGCTTAACACAACGCGAGACAAGGGCAGTATCACTCAGCCTGAGCCATCGGATAACGCCATCTAAAGTTGCGAGAACAGGGTGGAAAACACTATCCCTCACTTCAGATGCACGAGCCTCATCCATACCTTCACGTATAACCGACGTGACTGTCGGGAAACCATCGAAGACAGACTGGGACAAATCGAGAGTATCACGAGTAAACTCAAGAAGATCGGTCGTGATTTTATCGGCCTGATCTTTCGAAACAGAAGCCTTCAGCTTTTCATAGGTACCTGCCCAGCCATAGATAGCACTGTAAATCATTCTCAAGAACTCCCAGACGGCTGCCCAGAAGTAAACGAGACGGTCTTTAGCAGCAATATCGAGAGCACTGGTACGAGCGGCAAGCAAACCAAGCATCGGGTCAAGGAGACAATTGGATATATCCATCAAGATCTTGACAACACGCTGGCTTGGACGGAAGAGCTCGAGTTTTGTGATCACACGGAGCGACCTAGTGAACTGCCTCGAGGAATTTGCAAGATCGAGTGTCATGGCTTCCTTGAATGCCTCGAATCTACCGTCAACATCAAAAGCTTCGTAGAGAAAGGACATACCAGACTCGTAGACGCTTTGCTCTGGAGACAAAACGCACGCCCAGAGACCCTTGGCAGGGTCTGGATCTTTAAGGAAGTCCTGCATATTGGTAGTGCCGGAGTATTCAACGATTCTGCTCATTACCTTCTCGACCGCCAACATCCACTGGTTAACATTTCTGTTGTGCTTGCTGCAACTGGAAACCAGCTCTCTCAGCTTCTCTTCCGGGAACTGCTGGGAGCCCTTCAGACCAGTCTTGAGATAGTTGATATCGATGGCATGCACAGAAGCGACATCACGGAAAGAACCAAGCACGTTGCTGGCAATGTTGCGGTCTGTACCAGTGACTTTGGTCTGGAGCAGGTTCCACAGTTGGAAGTTGGTTGGTGGAGCGAGGGTAGCATCACCTTTCTGAAGGAAGTAGCTGTACTGAGCCATCACATCGATGTCATACTCAAGACAAGAGCGGATCAGTTCCATTGCAGGCGTAGAGAGAGCAGGCGTCTTGATGGCATCAAAGACGGTGATACACTTCTTGTCGACAAGGGCTCTAGCTCTGGCATTGTTGAGCAGTTCAGTGGTGAGGGAAGTCGAGTAGATCTTGTTGGTTGGCTTCAACTGCTGACCCATAATGCTGAGGGCAAAGAATCCAAAAGTCTCACCGTAGTTAGGGGAAGAGACCTTGTCCATCATGTAGTTGAAGATGGCAGATGCAAATTGGACTTTCTGGGTGTCCGGTAGGATCTTGTAGCAGTTTCTGATCCAGACAAACATGTCTCCGAAGAGAGGCTGCAAGGAGGAGTCAGAATGGGACTTGGGGAACTGCTTGCCATCGTCTGGAGGGAGGACGGCGAGAGTGGCGAGATAGCTCTTGTTTTTGAAGGCAAGGTCGCAGAGACTCAGATAGTTGTGCGGCTTGATCATCTGGAAGAAGTCGTTACCGAGCTTCTCGAGGAAGATCGAGAGGACTCTGAGGAGGAACGGGAGGGGCTTGTCGAGATAGGAGAACGAATGGTTGACAAACACCTTGCAGAGAGGGTAGACGTTGAACGTGACGCTCTCCTTGTACTTGAGCGAAGTGACCGGGAATTGCAGCGTCTTCTTGATGGACTCTTGACTGCAGTACCGGAAGATTGGGCAAAGGTTGGCCCAGAACTGGCATGCTCTCTCATCCGTGTAGAATTCTGTGTTTTGGATGCGGAAGAAGTGAACCTCGTACTCTTCCATGACGCAGGCGGGGAAGTCCCGCGGCGTGTAAGGTGCGAACGGCTCGTCTCTGTTGTAAGGGAGACCGTTTTCAATGACCCAGTTTCTCTCCCTGTCGTTTCCCTCGAAAAGACAGTAGATCATGCCGGGGAAGAAGCGCATGGCCGGCTGGAACGTGCTGGCGTTGACATGGTCGATGAGTGCCCAGGAGTTGTCGAAGTACTGCCTGAGATCAGGGCTTGTTCTGAGCAGCTTCGGGTAGATCATGCACTCGACGAGAGTGTTGGAAGCGATTTCGGAGAGCTTCTCGGTGGGTGTTTCGATGGACTGCTGCATGCGGTCACTGATGTACTTGGCGTCCCAAGAGCAGAGCTTGTCCATGATGATCTCCATGTTGTCGTAGCTGATCTGGCGCACCGTGAGGAACTTCTCTCTGAGCTCTGCCCTTACAGAGTGGCAGCCGAGGATACAGTTGGTGCAGGCGTCGAGACTCTTGCGGGACCGCGTCTGCAGCTCTCCGAGCACCTCGTTCTCGCTGAACGATGCCAGCACGAGCAGCAGGTAGTCCGCAATGGTGGCTCTGTTGCGCTCGCAGAAGAGGTGCTCCTCCGGGCCCAAGGACATGAAGTACGTGAAGCAGTCGTTCATGAGCTGCTGTTGCAACTCGTTGTCACTCGACCGGGCATGCGAGTCGTCGATCCGTCGCACGAGGGACTCTTCGACCGACGCATTCGCCATAACTATAAATGCTACGATGGATCCTATAGAAAGAAGGGGAGGGCCTTAAAAGCTAGGTGGGATGGTCCATGGATCAAAGATTTTTCAGTGCGCGAAACCTTCCCTTGGCCACCCTACCAAGTTTTCCTGCCCCCATCTATTTTTCGGAAGGGGGAGAAAAATGGCCTCGTCAGTTTTTGAGTGAAACAAAAACAACTTTAACTGACCAACAGTGATGAGCGGCCGCTTCGTGAGAGCCAGTAAATACAGACACGTCTACGGACAGGAGTTCAAGAAGGAGCTCTGCTACGAGAACCTGAAGCCGACGCTGTCGGCCTTCGACTCCAACCTGCTCCAGTGCAACGGCAAGTACATCGCTCTCAATGCAGCCGGAATCGGCTCTATCATTGTGATTCCAGTCAATGAGACCGGCAAGGAGCCCGAAAAAGTGCCAATGTTCCGCGGCCACTCCGGCGGCAGTGTCATGGACACGGACTTTGACCCATTTGACGAGTCGCGGTTCTGCTCGTCCGGCGAGGACGGCAAGATCCTGCTGTGGAAGATTCCAAAGGACTACACGTTCGCCCACGCCGACTCCGACAACATCCAGGACGTCAAGCCCGTCGGCGAGCTCGTTGGCCACAGCCGTAAAGTGGGCCACGTGAAGTTCAGCCCGGTGTCGTCGGATGTGCTCGCCTCGTCTGCCTTCGACTACACCGTGCGGATCTGGAACGTCGCCACCAAGAAGACCGAGGTCGTGCTCAAGCACAAGGACCTCGTCACCTCATTCTGCTGGAACTACAACGGCACCAAGATCGCCACTGTCTCCAGGGACAAGAAAGTCCGCGTCTGGGACGCCCGCAAGGGTGAGATCATCTCCGAAGGTCCTGGCCACCCGGGTGCAAAGAACGCCCGCATCGTTTGGCTCGGCAACACCGAGAGACTTCTGACGACCGGCTTCGACAGATTCTCCGAGAGACAGCTCGCCATCTGGGACGCCGAGAAGATCGACGCCGGCGCCATCGGCGGATTCTACCCTCTCGACTCATCTTCGGGCATTCTGATGCCATTCTATGACCCCTCCACGGGCCTCGTCTTCGTCGCCGGTAAGGGTGACGGTAACATCAGGTACTACGAGTTCGCCGACGACAAGCTCTACGAGATCTCCGAGTACCCTTCGACCTCGCCTCAGCGTGGTCTTGCCGTGTCTCCGAA
This sequence comes from Xiuguozyma silvatica, assembly GCA_018344475.1. Taxonomy (NCBI): domain Eukaryota; kingdom Fungi; phylum Ascomycota; class Pichiomycetes; order Pichiales; family Pichiaceae; genus Xiuguozyma; species Xiuguozyma silvatica. The sequence continues at coordinate 24,872 of JADIOY010000066.1, read as the reverse complement.
GCGGTTCGTCAAAATCAAGGAGAATGAGATCCTCAGAGCATACAAGCTGCTCAACGACAACTCGATCGAGCCCGTCTCGTTCATCGTCCCAAGACGCTCCGAGATGTTCCAGGACGACATCTACCCTGACGCCCCCGCTGGCATCGCCGCACAGACCGCCGAGGAGTTCTTCGCCGGCAAGACTGTCGACGGTCCGACGTTGGTTTCGATGCAGGACATCTACGACGGTAAGGCCAATCCAACCACCAAGACCGCTGCCCAAGAGGAGAAGGAGGTCTCTGCCAAGAAGGCCGAGGAGGCCGAGGAGAAGGCCAAGGAGGAGAAGGCTGCAGCCGCTTCTGCCGCTACGCCTGCCCCATCTCCGGTCAAGAAGACCGCCGCTGCTGCGGCCTCTCCCCCAGAGCCAAGCGCCGCCCTGACCCACTCGCAGGAGCAGGGCGTCGACAACATGCTGAAGGGCAAGAAGGTCGACAGCCTGCTCGACAAGGTCAACAACATGTCTGACGACGACACTCAGGCGGTCGACTCCGACAACAACGAGGACTGGGAGCCGGAGACTTCAAAATCGGAGGAGTCAAAGAAGGATGAGAAGAAGAAGGAGGGAAAGGTAGAGGGCATTCAGAAGGACATTCAGAAGGACTTTCAGAAGGACATTGCGAAGGACGCCAAGAAGGATGTCCAGAAGACCGCCGAGACTCACGCCAAGAAGGAGACCAAGACCGAACTCAAGACCCTCAAGAAGGAGACCAAGGAGCTCAAGAAGGAGATCTCTAAGGAGACTCCTGCTTCTCACAAGACATCTGGCGGCCTCAAGGCTACTGTCGAGAAGCTTCAGGCCCTGGTTATCGATCTCGAGCACAACGTCACCAAGCTGGCTGAACAGAACGCTTCTAAAGACAACAAGCTCCAATCTCTTGAGGAGAAGCTGAACCTCCTCCTTGAGAAGCAGAAGTAGTCGATATACTATGTATGTTTTTTTTAGATCATGCTGTGAATTTATACTAACAATCTCTATATGTGTCTCATGCACCCGCTCGCTTGGTACAGTAATCTCCACCGGAAAAATCGGCAGCATTTGGGCTCGCTTTTTTTCACCGCTTTAGTTCCCATGGGTATTTGTGGGGTGTTGTGGGGTAAAAAAAGGGGCCGAGCGAGGATTTGCTTTTTCCGGACTTGCCTCAGGGTGCGGTCAGTGTGCGTATATGGTCAAAAGCACCATTACATCTAAGAAACAAATCCCTGATGGCACTGACGTACACTACTAGGGAACGTACATGCTTGTAATATCACGTTGATGCACCTAGAAATGGAGAGACACAAAACGCTTTGACGAAAACATCAAAAAAGAAACGGCCGGAATTCCACACCTTGCAAAGCATACGGAATTTCTTCATTTTGTCGACTATATAAGAAGACGCTTTCTCCCGTCTCCTGCGTTCGTATCCGCAGTTTGTATTGCATACAGTAATCTTACTTTAATCATAATGTCTAACGCTAACGAAGAGGACGTCTTCCTCCCATCCTTTATCTTCCCTGACCAGAAGGTCCCGACCCCAGCTCCAACCCAGCTCCTGAACAAATCGATCCAGAGCCTGTTCTCCCTCGAGGGAAAAGTCTGCGTCGTTACCGGTGCTGCCAGAAGCAGAGGTATTGGCTTCGCCGCTGCTGAGGCTTACGCCCAGGCTGGTGCCAAGGCTCTCGCTCTCTGGGACTACAACGACTGCACCGAGTCCGCCGAGTACTTCCACAAGACCTACGGTCTTCCGGTCAAGGTCTACAAGGTCGACGTCTCTAAGGAGGAGCAGGTTAGAAACACCATGCTCGAGGTCGAGAAGGAGTTTGGAACGATCGATGTCTTCGTCGCCAACGCAGGCGTCATCTGGGACACCGGCTCGATCCTGAACGAGTGCAACGACGACGACAAGGACTGGCACAAGCTGATCAACGTCGACCTGAACGGCGTCTACTACTGCGCCAAGAACGTCGGAAAGATCTTCAAGAAGAACAAGAAGGGTTCCCTAGTTATCACTGCCTCGATGTCTGGCCTGATCGTCAACGTTCCAAACCTCCAGACCGCCTACAACGTCGCCAAGGCTGGCTGCATCCACCTGTCCAAGTCCCTTGCCGTCGAGTACGCTGAGTTCGGTGCTCGTGTCAACTGCATCTGCCCAGGTTACATGGACACCGGCCTCTCCGATGTCCTGCCAAAGAAGGTCCTCGCTTCCTGGTGCACCATGATCCCAATGGGCAGACAGGGTATTGCCAAGGAGCTCGCCGGTGCCTACCTGTACCTGGCCTCCGACGCTTCTAACTACACCACGGGTGCTGCACTGGTTGTTGATGGTGGATTCACTCTGGCCTAAGTAACATTATCACTTACAAAAAAACAAAGCCTAATAGATCGATTTGATGATGAACTCAATAGTAGTGAATTCCGTCAGCATCTCCTGCAGGGAATATGCGGGGAACCTTTTCTTGCTCGAGGCGCGACCGGATAAACTTTTTTTTAGGCGCGGGGCGCGGAACCGTTTTTTTAGCTGTTGACTGACCTCTTATTATAGTGCTGTTTAATTTCTTTTTTTTCACAACCCTATTTGACAAGCCTTCTTACAACCTTATAATGGAGCGCAGCAACAGTATAATGGTAGGTATGACCTCCCGAGGTGCTGCCTGTGGGCTGTCAGAGGTTAAGGAGACAACCTATGACTTCTCCTTCCTCAAGGATAACCCGTATGCCAACATTACAGAGGAAATATACCAGACGTACAAGAGCTATCAGGAAAAGAAGCATACAGAGGAGCCCAAGACATCAGAGGAGCCCACTCAGCCGTCTCTGCTTAGCCGCGTGTACAAGGCAGCGTATGATAAGGCATTTGACCTGATGTCCCCAAAGGACAACAAACAGGGAAGAGTTAGAGAGCTGCTGGAGACCCGGAAAGCAGCAACTACTTACAAGGAATGGCTTGCCGCAAGCGAGGAGCTTGACAGGCTAGAGGACAAAGAGCAGTGGAAGAGGCAGCCGGAGTCGGACTTGTACGACTACAAGATGGTCCAGAACCAGCTGGATGAGCTGAGAAGTGCACGCTTGGCAAAGGACTACCACAAGCTGGTCTACATTATGAGGACCGCCTGGACCAGACACTTTGCTGGCACTGATAATACCCAGCTCTACGACCACTGCTATGTCGGCACGAAGTTCCTTATAGAGGAGTACCTGGCAGAGTGTGAGCAGTGCCTCCAAGAGCTGACCTCCCCAGAGTGCCCCTTAGAGGACCACTACATTCTGGAGATGCTGATGCAAACACGCAGAAACTACGGCCGGATGGCTATCACGATGAGCGGAGGCGGCACCTTTGGCTTGACTGGTATCGGCGTCTTTGCTGGACTTTTTGAAGAGGGGATCTTCCCCAAGATCGTTTCCGGCTCGAGCTGTGGCTCTATTATGAGTGCTATCGTCTGCTCGAAGCACAGCAACGAGGTCAAGGACATTCTGAACAAGCTCTACTCTTTCCGCTTTGAGGTGTTCAGCTCGGACGCCGAGCCGGAGAACATTCTGAGCGAACTTGCACGGTTCTTAAAGTATGGAGTCTGCTTCGAAAACGACAGACTTGAGGATACGATCAAGGAGTTGGTCGGCGAGATTACATTCAAAGAGGCTTACAACAAAACGGGACGCATCCTGAACATTACCGTGTCGCCTGCCACTATTCACGACCAACCAACGTTGCTGAACTACCTTACCGCGCCCAACGTCCTGATCTGGTCTGCAATCTGTGCCAGCTGTGCACTGCCGCTCGTCTTCCCATCGTCGGCCATTTCTGAGCGCGACCCGAAGACGGGTATAGTCAAACAGTGGTCGAATCCAATGGTGAAGTTTGTGGATGGCTCTGTCAACGGCGACTTGCCGATCACACGACTGTCTGAAATGTTCAACGTTAACCACGTCGTTGCATGCCAGGCCAATCCACACGTGCTGCCACTTGTGAAGTTTGCAATGGAGTGCGACAAAGAACCCGAGGATGCCAAACCAGTGACTTTGATGGCAAAGAAACTGCTGAAGCGGTCGTTCAAGCTGGCATCTTTCGAGCTGATCCACTACTTTGATGTCTGCAACGAGATGGGAATCTTCCCCAACATTTGCACCAAGCTGAAGCACCTGATTCTGCAGCCTTATAGGGGCGACATTACTATCCTCCCTGACATCAAGTTCGACAGACTGTCAGTTTTGTTTGCCAACCCAACTCCCGAGTTCCTCTGGGACTGTATCATCTGGGGTGAGCGCGCCACTTGGCCGCGGCTCAGAATGATCAAGGACCACTGTGCTATCGAGTTTGCACTTGACAAGCACATCTCTCTTATGAAATCCAGAATGATTGCAAATGCCTCTCCAGAGATCCAGAGACCAGTGACACTTCTCAATACCGACGAAGTTGCCGACGGCCCGCTTGCCGACGGCTCTTCTGGCGCAGTGCACCGCGAGAAGCATTTCAGATTGAGATCGGAGTCTCTCTCGTGCTACTACTTCAACGAGAACACTGCCAGTTCCGGGCCAGGAAATACTACAGCCAGCTCGAGCCCGTCAACTACGCCAAAGAAGTCGAGAGTCATCCGCAAACGGTACTCATCATCCAACATCTCCCTGAGAAGGATGGCAGGTTCCTACGACAACATCTCGAGGAACATGCGGAGCAGCCCTTCCAAGCCGAAAAGTGATGATACCAGGACCGATACTAGACGAATGTCTGTCGGTGGCTTTGAATTTGCCCCTGAGGACTACTAAGACATCCTCCCACATTTAACGATAATGACAATCCTTTATAGACGACTTTTTTATGTAGTGTGCACATCGATTGGGCGCTAAGTAAAAAAAAAAGAGTGTATACAGACGCGCTGAAAGATTTCACTCTCCCCAAATCAAGACACATTACTGTGTACCCTCAACGGATGTCAGAAGGACTGGAGATAGTGATACCGGAGGAGTCTGTGACGGAAAATCAGGATTCACAGTTGTATCTGGACTCAATTCTATCATCTGAGCGGAAGGATATTGCATACTTTGACGAGAAGTTCACCGTTTTCGTCATTACACCAAAACTTGAGAACACTAAGGTCAACCTTGAAGTCACATACAATCCGAACAGGAAGAAGCTGTACAACCTAGATGCTCCATTTACCACTACAGAAGGCGGTAGAAGCATATGGAAGTTCGATTTGAGTGTTATTCCGGGACAGTGCAACAACGAGTTGGACATTAGAGCATACTTTGAGGAAGACCTCAAACTGCCGGACAATGTGCTGGCGGACTACCAAGAGGTGAGCATGCTGAACATTCTGGGTGTCACGCTCGTTAACAAAGGCTCGCTGGAAGATAAATCTGCTCAGAAGAAGCTTGTGTCGTTAGAGACCACACTGAAGGTGTCCCCCATCTTTCAGATGATGTTCAAGAACATCCGCGCTGAGCGGATGCTTACCTCGCTGGAGCTCTGCCTGTGCAAATCACTCAAGGAGATGGAGACCAACGTGGTTATCAAGGAGATCAGTGTTGAAATTGCTAATTGCGAGTTGAACGAGTACTCGACGATAAAGTATCCTGTTCAGCTTTTGCCCAATATGACTCTGACCTTGGCCTACGGCTTGACCAACGGTGACGACAAACGGATCAAGCCCATTGTGGCAGTGATCAAGTCGACCGTGGACAACAAGAAGGATGTTGTGACCAAGTGGACTACAAATGTGGACTTTCAAGGCCCACCACCGGGAAGTACATCTCCAAACCGTATTGCCTCGTCGCCAATGCTCGCGGTGAACCAGAATGGCGGATTCAAATCGCGGTCGAGCTCGACACTCTTGCCGAGAAGGGGAGGACACAGATTCAAGTCGAACTCATCCGTTAACTTGCAGTCGTCATTTGGCGGACAGATACCGAAGAAAGGTCTTGTGGTGTCCGTGTCCGGCCAGACTAGGGTGCAGCTGGGCGAGAAGTTCAAGTGGAACCTGCAACTAATAAACCATTCGCAGACCAAGATGGATCTCATCTTGTACATCCAGTCTTCGATCAAGAAGCAGTATGAGAAACCTGTTCCGCTGATCCCCATTCAGAACGTGCATTCACTGGGACAGGATCCGATACCACTCTTTGCCAACAACCAGTTGATCCGGTCGTACTACGGCAGGTTCAACAAAGTCGGATTGATTTCTCTGACGAACAATCTCAGGATGACCCTCGACCCGGAGAGCATGATAGAGACCGAGCTGGAACTGATCGCTATTGAGAAAGGTCTATTCAACTTGCATGATGTCAAGATATTGGATGCCAATGGTGGAGACACATACGACTGTCCAAGGCTGCTGGACGTGCTTGTGGTATAATGGTGTGTAAATATATAGTCAACTAGAAGGCTGATACACTCTCTTTTTTTACTTCACACTCGACTCCATATAGTCTAGTACCTCGTAAGGGTCCGTGAAGAGGAAACCAAAGTACTCGAAAGCCTCTTCGTGGTCGAGCCCCAGGAACCTGATAAGATCGATCACTTGCGAGAAGACGGCCTTGCCTCTAGCACTTCCGATATTCACTTCAGGAAGCAGCTTCATCCACATATGGAGCACATCTATGACAGCAATAGAACCAGCATTGCCGAAGTTGTTCTTCTCCTTGAGTGTGGCGAAATCAACCTTGGACAGAGTAATCTGTTCGAGGATAACTTTCTCCTGCGGTGTCAACGTGTCCACGCCCTCAGCGTCATCGAGGTGCTTCGTCAGGCCAAATTTGTTGTCTGAGCCAATGACAAAGTCGAAGCAGTCAGATATGTTCTGATACTGTTCCTCGGTCAGGTCGTCAACAGGAACTCCAGAGACAGCCTTCGTATTCAAAGTGATCGAGAAAGATTTGTTGAACTTGGGGAAACCAGCAAGCTGCACAGTGTAGTTCCCAATGATAGGTCCAACTTTGAGCGGCTTCACTGCAAAATGGATCTGGCGGTCAGATTGGGCTGGCAATGGAGTACCATCATTATCAATTTGGAATGCTCCACCGCGGAAGAAACTCTTGTTAGGCTCGATGAGCTTGTATGTGAGATCCTCATCGGAGAGGTTCTTGAAAGTGAACGTGTACACCTCCTCCAACTCTGCACAAACATCCTCCTTGATATCATCCGGTGTGATCTCGAGAAGCGGCATCGTCTCGATGACCCGCTGGTAGTATGCTTCGAACTCATCCTTGCGCTTCTTCATGAGGTCAACGTTGTACAACGGGGCATCGACAATGTAGTCTGCCGTCACCGGAACATGGTCGGATCCTGTCAGGGGGACACTGGTGTAGCTCGTCTGCGAGATCTGAGAACCGCAATAGAATATCCTGTCAGTGTATGCCGGCCTCCGTTTCGAGTCGTACTGCGTTGCATCTTTCACTTTGTAGGTTGGGGCAAACTCAATGGCGCGCTCACTGAAGCCCACAAACACAGAACCGTCCTTTGTGAGTCTCGTCAGCTCATCGTTAGCTGTGAGTGCATCGAAGTCGTGGTTCTCGGCTTCAGAAACAATATCCTTGCTGCTGAGCCCGGATATCCTATAGTTCAAATCGCCCGACAACAGAATAGCACCGTTTCTGACGGCGCTCTCTTCGGCAATGCCGTCAAGAAAGACACCACCGTCGGTGAGCTTCTTCTTCTCGACCTCGGATAAGTCTATTGAGCGGACGACGGTATCAGTGAATGCGACGTTAGAGTCCTTCGTGATCATTGCCGACTCGTTAACCAGCGAGATCGTGTTGCCCACTTTCTGGAGACTCTTTGTGCGGGCCGAACTGGAGGAGTCATCTTCGCCGTGAACTAGGTGGATGTTGAACAGTTGGAAAGCTAGACCCGAGAGTTTGGAGTCGCCGAACTTTCCGAGACGGAACTTGACCGAGATAGCGCCCTTGTTGTACCAGCGGAGATAGCCGAGACCGACAGTCTCGACCTTGACGTCGGAGATCTGCGATGCGACCTCTGGGGATGCAATGAGGATGGTCGTGAGTCCCAGAAGACCATTGGTATGAACACAAACATAGTCGGCGGGCAGGTGTTTTTGCAGCGCACCGACCCACTGCTGGATGACAGGCTCACTGTGGCTGAACGATCTGAGCGAGACGGTCTCTTGAAACGAGAAGACGTACAGATCAGCGACACCGCCATCTTCCAGTGCCACGAGTTTCTCAATTCCAGGGCCAGGCGCTCTTTGACAGAGGTTCCAAGTGACCACATGGACCTTGATCTTCGAGGGCTTCTCCAATTCCGACTGGAAGTCGCTGAGGTAGTCTGTTTCTAAGAGATCGTGGTATTTCAATTTGTTCGAAGGATTGAGCAGCCCGAGGAGTTTGACTGCACGGTGCGAGTCGTCCAGACGGACATTGGAGATTCCTGCTGTGATTTGGTCTACAGGAGACGTGATCGGGGTCGACTTTGGCTCTACGCCGGCGGAGATCGAAGAGGAACCACTGGACATTGCTGGTCTATAAATCCTTCTAAATGAGGGTGCGCGGCTGAAATATCACCAACTATACTTTCTCCCCCCCTCGACTGTTCTGCGGTATTATCGAATACATTTATATTTCTATGTTACAATCAATCGATGGCATCAGTGAACTCACCATCAACCTCAGAGTCCGACGTTTCGCCGGTGGTGTCTGCATTGACCTTATGAGGCGGTGCAAGCTTAGGAACCTTACCGTCGGCCTCCCCGTCGACCTCCCCGTCGGCCTTACCGTCGGCCTCTCGAGTGACCTCGTCATCAGCATCTAACTTCGGCTCGACATCCTCTCCATTGACTTCTAGCTTTGGCTCCGCCTCGCTGATCTCTTTCGTAGTCTCGCTCACACCGTCCTCACCTTCAACTGCTTCAGTTGCAGCGACGCTCTCCTTCTCCTCCGGGTCGATCTGACTTTGCAGCTCAGAGTTGCTGCCACCGGCACCAAGCTCCTCGGTGGCAATGTGTCCCAGCCAGATGTTCTTCCAGCCGTAGGACTGGCCGTACTCGTCAGAGTCTCCCCACAGGCCGAGCTTTGTGTAGTAAAGTTTGGTTCTGAGCGGCACCAGTTCGCACCAGTGGGCTAGAACCTCTCCTTCAACGGCCGTTGGCTCGATACCCTTGAGTTTCTTCAAAAGTTGCACAACGACCCTGAGCTTATCTGCGCATGCAATGCAGAGCGGGTATTCGATGTCCTTGATGCGCATCTTGTAAAGACGGGCAAAGTTCATCTGGGACCGGGATTCGCCGCAGATGGCACACTTTTCGGCGTCGGCAACGGGGAGGTTCGTGTCGTACTTGAACATCTTCATGTCTTCGGCGGTGGTGTCAGCAGTAGTGTCTGCCAGGTCCAGCTCAGGGTGCTCGGCAGCCCGTGTGGCAGCCTCTTCGAGGTTCTTAGACTTCCACGACTCGGTGGATGCGCTCAGCGGCTCGATCGTCACTTTGTGGTCCATCATACTCTTAATGAACGACCGACGCTGGTAGATACGCACGCCTGGTGCGAGGTCTAGACGCAGGACAGGCTCGATCTCCTCGATGAGCAGCGCCTTGAAGAAACTCGTGTCGCGGATGTTGAACGGCTGCGTGCCCTTGTGTGGGATCAGCGCGCGACGGAACTGGTTCAGGCCGTGCAGGTCGAACCGCAGCTGGTTGTAAAGGGGCGCGTAGATCACCTCACCGTTGTACTGCTGCAGGATATCGAGACTGAACGCGCCGTTGCCCAGCTGGACGCCGCTGCGGCTGGCCGCTCTGCTCTCCTCGGCCTCGGCCTGCAGCACCTGCTCGCGCACCTGGAAGTTCTCCGTCATCTTGCCGATCATGCCTTTCAACTGGGCCAGCTCGCTCTTGAGCAGCTCGATGTCCTCGTCCTTCTGTTTCAGGCTCTGAATGAGCCGTTCGTTCCTCTGCCTGTAGTTGTCCGCGTTCACGTTGGCCTCCTTGACCTTCATGTTGGCCTCGTCAAAGAGCGTCGCGCTCAGATCCTCCATCTCAGTGCTCAGCTTTTCCACCTCTCTGTCGCTCTCCTCCTTCATCCGGCGCGAGTCCATCACCTGGCGCCAGAGTTCGGCATTCTTGCGCTTCAACTCGAGATTGTTGTTTTCAAGCTGGCCGTTGCGCTGGGTCTCCTCGAGCAGCTTGATCGAGATCTGGTCGACGATCTCTTGCTGGTTGTCCTTGGCCTCAACTGCATCCGAGGGGCCCGTTTCAGTACCCACCTCTGTCGTGGCACCCAAATTGGTGGAAGGCGAGCCAGTGCTGTCTTCCATAATAGCTCCGTATAAATATAGAGATATCGGGGGAAAAAAAAGGTGAGCTTCCTCGCTTCCTCTCTCTCCATCTCTCTATGAGACTTCTCTTCAATATATTCTTTCCCATACAAATCCCAATCGGGCAAGGGTCAAAAAAAAAATTTGAAAAAAAAAAAAAAAAAAAATCAGAGAAAAAGTTCCATAGCTATTTCTAAGCTTCTCTCCTTTGACCAGTAAACCATGAGAATCTACACGTGCCACTTCTGCTCGTCCCCGGTGTATCCAGGTCACGGAATTACGTTTGTGAGAAACGATGCCAAGGAGTTCAAGTTCTGCCGGTCGAAGTGCCACAAGGCCTTCAAGCAGCGCAGAAACCCTAGAAAGCTTAAGTGGACCAAGGCCTTCAGAAAGGCCGCCGGCAAGGAGCTCGCCGTCGACTCGACGCTGACTTTCGCCAAGAGAAGAAACGTCCCAGTGAGATACAACCGCGATCTTGTGGACACGACGCTGAAGGCGATGTCGCGGATCGAGAAGATCAGACAGAAGCGCGAGCGTGCCTTCTACAAGAACCGTATGAAGGGCAACAGAGAGAGACAGCTGGCCGCCGACCGGAAGCTCGTCGAAGAGAACCCAGAGCTGTTGAGAATGATGGAGGTGGAGATCGCGGACAAGGCTGCCAGAGTCGCTGCCAAGGCCGCCAAGATGGAGGCCGAGGCCGAGGAAGAGGAGGAGGACGAAGAGGACGAGATGGATCTCGAGTCCTCCGAGGAAGAGGAGGAGGAAGAGGAGGAGGAGCTTGATCAGAAGATCATGCTCAAGAACAAGCGGAAGTCGAAGGTGAAGTTCTAATTCTAAGTTGTAAGCTTCTACGGGTCGTGGTTCGGAAACAGTATTACCACACAACACAAAATTTGCGCATATAGACTAAAAACCTTACTTATATACATGTCTAGGCAGTAGCCGTTGCCGACTCGTCAAGGTCATCAGACGATTTCTTGTCCTCCTTGTCCTCCTCCTTCACCGGCGGAACGTAGTCCTGCATCTCCTGCAGCTCTTTGGCGATGTCAAGATTCGTCGCTGGTTTCCTGAACACCATGACGAACCCACCGCCAACGACACGAATGCCCACCTTCGGACGGCATACCCATCCGGCCTTCTGCGTGGCCTTGATGAAAGTCTTGCGGGTGTCCCACTCCTTGAGGCCGCCGCCGGCACCGTCGAGGAGTTGCAGCGTGCGCTCGAACTGCAACTGGATCTGTGGGTTCTCGTCCAGAATCCGGAGAGCATCCAGTGCCTGTGTCAAGGACGGCATGAAAACAACCAATGGGGCATCTAAGAGCATCGCTTTGGAGACAGCCTCCAAGTGTTCCTCGAATCCGCCCATGTCAAGGAACACTCCGCTGAGGAAGGCCTCTTGGTCCTGGAAATCCGCGTCGTCTCCCTGCGGACACGACAACTTTCTCCATTCAGCACATTCGTCTCCCAGCCAAGCGGTTGGCGACTCACTGATGTGGAATTCAACGTCGTTGGCGTACATTCCTCCTCGGAAGTGCGTCAGAGTCCTCTGGCCTGTCTCAGAGTGCTTCTCACGGCAGTCGACGGAGTGCAGGACGGCACCTCTCTTCGAAAGGTCGCCGCTCTGCTGTGCGTAACCATTGGCAGCATGTATCTCTCTGGCGATCTGCAACGTCAGCGAGCCGTGACCAGTGCCTGCTTCAAAGAACTGAAGCGGCGGCTCAGCGAGGTCCCCGTCAGCGTTCACCTCAGGGAAGTCGATGTAGAGATCGGCCAGCGAAACGATCGCAGCAGCGTCGAGAGGGTAGATCGGTTGGGCATCACGTGATGCCATGTTGATGTACTCCTCGGTGTTTGGCCTCGTCACAACGTACTTGAAGAGCTTCTTTCCCCTAGTCTCATAGATCTTAGATCTCGGGTAAGTCCCTATAATGTCGTCGTGCTGGAAAATACCCGTGTCTGTGCCGAGCTTGCCGCCATGTTCCAAAGGTTTTGACAGCCAGCGCTTAGGATTCATTCCTTTCTTCAGTCTCGACAACACGGCCAGCTCGCCCGGCTTGAACCGGGTGGCATACCCTCTGCTGAACCTCTGCATCTACTTGGCTCTCGGCCAGAAATTTTTCACTCTCTACAGAGAGAGAGAGAGCGTTTTTGCGTGCTTCTTCACACCCCATGGGGAAACTCATTATTGACCTGTCACTAGTGAATAAGATTATACAGGATAGGAATGGACCGACATTGCTAAGGCTCATCGCACAGGTCGTCAACTACGATCCGCTCACAGGCACTTTGCACGTTGTCGACGTCCCAGAAAGTCTCACCGGTCACGCTAGCCAGCCTACCAACCTTGAGATCAACACCAACACGCTACTTCCAGATATCGGGCCTACACAGCAAGACGGGTTCATGGAGGGAGCCATCACGAACATTGAGGTCGCTGTGCGACGGGAGACCGACGAGCTGGTTGCGCTCGACATCTACGAGGTCAACGACCCTGCTATCGTTCTTTCCCGATTGGGCGATTTGCAGGAGCTGCAGAGCGTGTGAGAATGAGGATTCTCTCCCGCTTGCACATATACGACCATTCATATTACAAAACCTTCGGTTTGTACATAGATAGACATATCTGTCCCATTTAGAACAGCATAGCAGCCACAACAATGCCAATGATAGTCAGGCTTCCATGCTGAACGTGGAATTCTGGAACGGCATTATGCGCAGAAGAGATTTTGATTAAAATTTCGTGTATATTAGGATTCGTCATTGAACGAAGACGTGAAGAATTGGTCCCAAATCGACTCGGTCGGCAATTGGTAGATCATCTTGTAGAGTCGTTTGTTATCCTTCGAGCTTGACCCCACCTCTCCGCCACCGTTGACAGGAGGAGCAGATGCAGGAGGAACAGGAGTTGGCGCTGCTTCGCTGAAAGGCCCGGCTGGAATATCCCCAGAAGTCATTCCTTGGGCTCCGAAAAATGGAGGTGCAACTTGCCCGTCAACAGGCTGCGGCTGCATTGCTTGCGGCTGCATATCCTGCTGGTACATCTGTTGTTGTTGTTGTTGTTGTTGCTGCTGCTGTTGCTGCTGCTGTAGTTGCTGACGCTGCAGCATTTGCTGTTGCTTCTGGAACTGGTCTTGTTCTAATTGCTGAGACGGTGGGGGTATCATAGACGACGGCTCAGCAGGCTGTGCCAATGGATCCTGCACCACAGACTGGAAACGTCTCCGGCTCGGCTGCCGGTGCATGTCATACTCCTCGGCCATCCTATAGTTTGCATGTCCATAATTCAAAGGCTGGGGCCGAAGACCTTGCAAGACAGGAGACTCGGCGGATTTCGCAGAAGATGCAGGAGAACCAACGGTCATCACCTGGTCGAAGTAGCGGTTGACCTCGGCCTCGTTAGTGGACCACTCGAATATAGACAAATCCTGGGCTGGATCCTTCTGGGTAGGCCGAGGCACAGGACCACCGGCATTATTGAACTCCATTTTGACCGTCTCCTTCTTTACTGGAACAGAATCAACCTCACGGTTACGAATAGACTCTGGCAGGTCGGAGATCAGGCGGCGAACACTGTCTGGCAGATGTTCGCCGGGCTGCATCTTTGCGACCTGTTCTGACGTCGGCACTTTGTCCATGTGAACGATGTTGTCAGTATACTTCAACTTGATAACAGCGGCTGTGAGCAACTCAAAGACATCCTTGCAGTGCGCGGCAGCATCGCACTTGTCTTTCAATATGTTGAGGATCATGTTGCAGTAGACTGTAATGCGCTGCACCTCTGCAAGTGGCGCAGTGTTACGTGCCTCGTCGCAATTGAAGATCGAGTAGAGGAAAGAGGTGCCCGCCATAAACAGGTTGTGTGTGGCAGCCCACGTGTAGTTCATCAACTTCTGGTTGTACAGCTCGTAGTAGGAGGTGATCATACCGGTTGAAGCGTCAACGAGTGCCATATAACTCTCCAAGTCTAGATTGTAGTGTGCTGGGGAGAGGCCATGGAGCATGATACGTGCATGGTTGTAATTGAGGTTGAAGTACTCAAAGTTGAAGTCGCAGTTCATTTGGCGCGGCTTCTTCGGCACGCTGGCGAACCAGAGTTCGAGCCTTCGTGACATGTCGGAGTACCAGTCCCCCAGTGTAGCGAAACGACGCGGAACCTCCTTGCGGTCGTACAGGACCGACTGGATCTCAGCCTGCAGCTTACGAATGCGGAACATCGAGAGCGACACAGACTTATACGATGGCATGCAGCTCGTCCTCGTGGAGTAATCCTTCAACTTGGTTTCGTTGGGCTTGATCCTTGCGTCATCCAGGTCACTGGGGAAGGGAACGTGGCAACTCTCCTCAGGGATACCGAACGGCCGGCCAAGGTAGACACAAATCTGGCGGTCCAATGCGTAACAACTCCAGAAGATGCGGCGGCGCATGTCCAGAGTGAAGGCATCGTACTCGCGAGCGTTGACCTCGAAATGAAGCCCGAGATCAACGGCAAGGCGAAGCGTCGAGCCTAAAAGATACCAACATCCAGGGACGCAGGGGCGCATAAGACTGAACAATGTAAGACACATTGTACCTTGGAGCGCCTCAAGTCTATCCGGACTCGAGTAGACCACATCTATGTACTGAAAGGCAGCATTTTTGAACTCCTCGGAGATCTGTTCCGGGTACTGGAGGTGCACGACAGAGGATGCGATGGCAAAGACGATGTTCATAAAGAACAGGGGCTTCTGGTACTTCTGTGGAACTTCAACACTGGCGGAGAATTTGAAAGGGTCGAGGTCCTTGTCCTTTCTGATAGCATCGTCGAGCTTTTCCGTGTACTGGGCATACCAGGGGTTTTTTAGATCCTTCTTTTTGGACAGCAAGGACCGGTTAATCTTGGTAAACGAGGAAGCGAACGAGAAATCCTTGGGCACTTCGCCGTAGATCGGCTCAAAGTACTTGGAGAGGAAGACCTCTCTGTGAAAGATCGGTTGTTGGGAGTTGGACTGCGCAAAATAGAGGGAGAGCAGGTTTAAGGCCTGCTGCTTGGGTGGTAGCAGAGCGATGTTTCCCCCTGTACCAGCAGCGGCTGCGGCGCGCATCGTGGACGGATCAATGAACGACTTGCGGTGTCCGCTATTCTTGACGGTCGCGCCTTCACCCTGCTTGAATTTGACAGCGACAAACATGAGCTTTGCGAAGGAGATTCCGGAGGAGGCACCGATGAACGAAGGTGGGGCCATTGAGCCCGAGTCTGCCGTGCTCATCTCAACTTTCTCCATGATACTCGGCGTACGGGACATTGCAACGCCATCACCATCACCATGACCGTCGACATCGCCGTCGCCATCGGTAGAGCCGTCTTCTGCTCCGTCCTTGGCACCGGCCTTATCCCTACCTGCACCATTGGATTGAGCAGCGGTGGCACCGTTGGCACCGGCCTGAGATCCAGACGTACCGCTTTCCACACCATCTATGCGGGGGTCAACAGCACCGGAAGTGGCACCATAATCGTCTTCGACGGCACCGCCAGCCTTCTTTCCAGTCTTGGCACGCTTACGTTTCGGCATCTTCTTGTCGGCCTCGCTATTCTTGGCTTTAGCGCCTACCCCTGATTCCTGCGCGGAGTCGGCAGTCTTGGCGCCGCCGGAGCGCAGCTCTCGCTGCAACTCGGCGATCTTGGATTCTAGGTGCACAATGTACGACCGAGGGATCTCGCGGCCGGTTCCCGGGTCTAAACTGACACAATCGACGCCCAGCTTCTCGCACATCTTACACTTTGGGAAGTCTCTCGAACACTTGATCTTTTTCTCCCTGCAGCGCTTACAGGCACTGATGGCTCTGGAGATGCCATGGAACGACTCCGGCGACAGGCCTGCCTGCCTTGGTTTTGGCTCCGAGGCGTCGCGGGCGCGTTTTGCGGCCATTCCTATTGAGCGGTGGTCCTTTGTAGAGGGGTGACGATGTCAGGGAACTTCAACCTCCTTCCCATTTAGGATTTTTTTTTCTTCCCCATTGCTTATCTTGGCCAATCCAGTACCATTTCTCAGATAAGCACTGCCCGGATGGGAGTGACAAGTTGAAAAAATTTCTCAGTGTGGAGAGCGCCGGGTTCAGGGTACTCGCGAAGCTCCGCGAAGCGAGGGGCGTCAGCTTCTGCGGGCGCGCGACCGCTGGGCACCGAACACACTGCGGGGAACCCTATCGTGCAAATAATATCAGCGGAAAGGCGCCGATTGGTTGGTAGAATGCGCTCTAATATTGGATCTATATGTCTATGTATGTAGGTATGTGTGTATGCCATGATGTGGATAAAAAAAAAGCCGGTCTAAAATGTGCGTGGGCGGTGCACTGCGGCTCAAACGCTCTCATCTCGTTCAATCCTTGCTGACCGGATCGTACTCGGAGTGGACAGGGATCAGGTTGCGAAGATGGGACTTTCTACTGGCCGAAGCATCCTTCTCACCAGAGTTGTTCGTCAGCAACTTCGAGTAGTACCGGGCCTGCGAAGAAGGTAACGGCGTGACACCTTCGTCGATCAGCTGGCGCTTAAGTAGTCCAATGTGCACCGCCATGTTTGCCTTGGCACTCTCCTGCTCCTTGAGGGTCTCCTTGGTGTCGCGCTGCGTCAGCGCGAGGTCGAGCTCAGATTCATACAGCTCGTACATAAGGGTGCCGTAGACGAAGAGGAAGCTGGCGAGGAGCGACCAGCTGGCACGCTTGGTGCGCGGGTCGCTAAAGAGCTGGGCCAGTCCCAGCGGGGCCTGCTGGATCTGCTCAAAAGTGAGCGGCGGGTGTGCGGCGTCCTGGAAGTGAGCTGCCGGAAGTGGGGCTTTCGGCGTTGCGCGCAACGGCCCAACCTTGCCAGACAATGCTCTGAGCCTGGCGAACATACCGATAAGGAGCAAAGATACGGATGTCTGAAAAAAAAATTGAAAAACTGTACAGCACTTCCGCCGGTATATACGCAGTAGATTATCAACGGCACCGGGTAGCCCAGA
This sequence comes from Xiuguozyma silvatica, assembly GCA_018344475.1. NCBI lineage: Eukaryota > Fungi > Ascomycota > Pichiomycetes > Pichiales > Pichiaceae > Xiuguozyma > Xiuguozyma silvatica. The sequence goes on along the minus strand of JADIOY010000066.1, from coordinate 7,618 downwards.
TCCTGCTACCCGATAGGTCCAAGAATTCTTTCTAAGTTTTTTTTTTTTTTTTTTTTCAATTTTTCACATTGTTGACCCGCGCATTATGTAAGCGGCGGAAAGCTGCCAAGAGGCTTAGCTTGGCAGGACGTGTTTCCGCTTTAGGCAGCCCTCAGGATTGAGGTAGGATTACGTCTGCTCGGACTTGCTTCGTATCAATTCATTCTTACAGTCTTTACATAGGTGGTCCACAGCAGCAATTAAAAAGTGCACAGCTAAAGAGGCCGGCGAGGCAGCCCGTGGCGGCCGCGTCCTTGTTCTCCTGCAAGTCCTGTTTTCTGGTGATGTACTGAGGCTCGGTCTGCTGGCCAACTTGAACTGTCTGGCCGCCATTCTGCTGGTACGTAGTCTGCTGAGGGTACTGCTGTTGTGGCGGCTGCTGCTGCTGGTAACCACCATTGTTACCCTGGTAGCCCTGGTTTCCCTGTTGGTAGCCCTGGTTTCCCTGCTGGTAGCCCTGGCTTCCCTGCTGGTAGCCCTGGCTTCCCTGCTGGTAGCCCTGGCTTCCCTGATAGCCCTGCTCATAACCCTGGTTACCCTGCTGATATCCATTGCCCTGCTGATATCCATTGCCCTGTCCAACTGGCACAGACTCACCGCCCTGCTGGTCGTAAGTAGTCTGGCCGGGGGCTCCTGGGGGAGCGGAGTACTTCTCGTTGCCCTGGTTGTAACTCATAATTGTCTTTTTAGTAGTAACCGTTTCAGTTGAAGACACCACCTGTATAACTTAGAAATGCCCTCCCCGGCTATATATATATACATGCCCGGCCCTGTGGGTGGGGTGTCTAAAACTTCCCTATTGAAAAGTCTCTGCATCTGTGCCTGGCTCTGCTCGCGCCCTAGCTGTAACCCACAATAATGGCAGCGAGCAGCAGCCGCCGCGCCATTGCCGAGGAGAAAAATGGCACTCCCCCCCCCCCCCGGCTTTTGGCCAGAGGGGGAGTGCCTGCGCAAGCGCGGATCCCCACACAAAAAAAAAAAATATAGTGAGAGCCATCTTGGACTTTGTTATACCACACTATGACCGGTACCGCTGCCATTGTAGACTCAATTGATGCGACGTACGCCAGAGTGCTGGCTACAGTAATCCCTGCCGTGCAAAACTACGTGCATACGCGGTCTCCCTTCGACCAGATCGAGGACCTGATCGTCGCTTACATCACCTGGCGCATCTTTAAGCGTGTTCTTGATCTCGTTTATGGATACGGCCCTCTCCGGGTGCTGAAGGACACGGCTGCACAGGTCGGCGCCGGGGCCAGCAGACGGTTCCTCGAGCTTCCGTACGTGCGCGACCAGGTCGAGTCCGAGATGGGTAAAGTGCACGAGGAGCTCGAGAGCACCGTGATCAAGAAGGCCCCAGGCATCGACTACAGTGTCGTGCCCGAGAAGGGCCTCAGCGACAGGCAGCTCAAGACCCGCCTCGACAAGCTCGCCAAGATGGACGCCGTCGATTGGGAGGACGGTAAAGTCTCCGGCGCCGTTTACCTCGGAAACGAGCACATCGCCAAGCTGCAGGCACAGGTGTACCAGCAGTTCTGCTTCTCGAACCAGCTGCACCCGGACGCCTTCCCTGGCGTCAGACAGATGGAGGCCGAGGTTGTCTCGATGTGCCTCAGGCTGTTCCATGCTCCCGACGAATCCGGCTGCGGCACGACCACTTCCGGTGGAACCGAGTCGCTTTTGCTCGCTGCTCTCGCTGCCAGAGAGAAGGGCCGTGCCGAGAAGGGCATCGTTGAGCCCGAGATCGTCGCACCACGTTCGATCCATGCCGCCATCTTCAAAGCTGCCAAGTACTTCAGGATGAACCTCAAGCTCGTCGACCTCACCGAGGATGGTGTCGCCGACATGAACCAGTACAAGCGCCTCATCACGAACAATACCGTCCTTCTGCTGGGCTCCGCTCCAAACTTCCCCTACGGCACCATCGACAACATCCAGCAGATCTCCAACCTCGCCGTCAAGTACAACATCCCGCTGCACGTTGACTGCTGCCTCGGCTCCTTCATCGTTGCCTACTACGAGAAGGCCTTCGGCAAGCCTCTCGCCCCCTTCGACTTCCAGCTCGCCGGTGTCACCTCCATCAGTTGCGACACACACAAGTACGGCTTCACCCCGAAGGGCTCCTCGGTCATCATGTACCGCAGCCAGGCTTACCGCAAGTACCAGTATTACGTCACCACGGACTGGATTGGTGGCCTCTATGGATCGCCCACCCTCGCCGGCTCCAGACCGGGCGCACTTTCCGCCGGTACCTGGGCCACGATGCTCTCGCTCGGCGACGAAGGCTACACCAAGAGCTGTCACGATATTGTCACCGCCGCCCAAAAGATGCGCACCGCCATCGAGAAGGAAATCCCGGCGCTCCAAGTCATCGGCAAGCCTGACGTCTCGGTTGTGGCATTCAAGTCCGATACTGTCGGCATCTACCCGCTGACGGACGCGATGTCTAAAAAGGGATGGCACCTCAGTGCCCTCCAGCAGCCATCAGCTGCTCACCTCTGCGTGACGGCCCTCACCGTGCCAGTCATGGATAACTTCATTGCCGACCTCAAGGAGACTGTCGACCAGCTCATCGCCGACGGTGACACTGGCACCGAGACCGGCACTGCCCAGCTTTACGGTACAGCCAGCAGTATCCAGACCAACTCCGTCGCCGGCCGGATCGTCGAGGCATTCATCGATGCCCTCTACCAAAACTAAAGTTTGTATCTATAATGAATGCATTTGTACAGGACAATCTATATACACGACTATGTATGTACAGGTGTTAGTGTGTCAGACGCTGCCTCTGCTGCCTCTGCTGCCTTCTCGCAAAGCGGTTTCCCTTATTAATGACAGTCTTGAGCTCTTTGGACAGCGTCGTGAATCCAAGCCGTTCGCACAGGTTGATTAGAGCTTTCAAGTGATAGTAAGACCAGACGAATCTATTCTGGGAACTCAGCACAAGCTTGTAGGCATCGACGGCGTGGCCGGTCTCAGTGAACACACTGAGCATGGCACGGGCAAACTTGAAATCGGCGGCATCCTGTGCTTCAAGGGAGAGGCGTTGGAAAGCTGGCGACTTTCTGAACCGACCACGCTCAGTCCAGACTTTCTGTGCGAAATCGATGTCCCTATGGAAGCGGGCTGCATGAAGGCAGGCATTGTAGAGTCTATCGCTGCGAGGGAAGCGCGAAACAGGGTAGCGTTCAAGAATCTTCTCAGCAGGGATGGTTTCTTCCTCCTTGTTTGCTGCCGAAACCGGTTCCTCAGGACGCTCTGGGTCGATCGTGACCTCGCCGTCTAAAACATCCGGCAGGAAGGTGTACTTGTTCCAGGCCTCCTCGAACTCATCCAAGCTGGAATACTTGGCAAGAACGAAAAGATAGGCCTCCAAGATCTCCTTGGAGACAATATCGGGGTACTTTAACATGTGGTAGTTGAACAGGGCCCTGCACTCCTGAAGCATCAGGCTCGAGTCCTGATTGAGAGTCAGCGCAGGCAGCATTGGAGGGGCCTGATCATCGAAATCAAAGTTCATCAACTGCAGCGATCTGTTCTTGATGGCCCCCACACGTGGGTCACCGGCACTGACCGGACGATGATCAGGGTCAAAGCGGAAGTAAGCGTTCAGCAGGTACTTGAGGGCCTCAGGGTTAGCCGGTGTCAGTCTACCGGCAGCCTTAGTAGTGGTCTCGAAGATACTCAAGTAGAGTGCTCTGACGAGGTCGATGTCGGAGTCTCTCTCTGCCAGGCGCATCATCGTCTCGATCAGCGTGTAGTTGATCGGGAAACCCTGTGCATAGTACTGCAATATGTACGACCAGCCTTGAGCAACCATCTTTGGACGCATAGCACATCCGCGTGCAAGTGCAGTCAGAATGCCTGGAGAGACGGCAACCTGGTTGTCAATCATCTCCTCGTAGAGAGAGACGGCGTGCTCGACGTTGTTGTGCAAGGTATCCAGAAGAATCATCGAAGAGTAAGTCTTCGTGCTGGGAGAGGTGTCCCTGGAGAGGAACTTCATTGTGTCAAACACTTCAGCGGCCTGCTCATACTTGTCCATACGCCCGTACAGTTGCAGAACGGAGGTGTAGATCTCCTTCGTGGGCTTCTCGCCCATCTCGGCAAGAACGCCCAAGAACTCACGCACTTTCGGCAAGTTCTCTGTGCGGCTGTATGCGTTGATCATAATACTGACTGTAGCGACGTTCGGCTTCGTTCCACTCTTGACAAGGGAATCGTAGAGCTCCTCCACCTCTGGAAGGCTCTCCCTCGGGTCCCTCCTGTTGTAGGAGGCCATCAGGTCATTGTACATGACGACGCCATGCAACAGGTTCGACTTCCGTGCAATCTCCTGAAGAGTATGCGCCACTTTGGCACGCTGATCTTGAGGGATCGACCGAATAAGAGTGTGGAAGTCCTTGCGGCTGGTCTCCTTGAGACCGCCCGGGTTCTCACCAAGCTTCTCAATCACAGGCACCCAGTTGGCCGTCTCCTTGGTGGTAATGTTCTCTATGGTTTCTGTATCCAGCTGCGACGTTATTGAGTTAGAGAGCGGCAAGTAGGCCGTGACAGGCGGGAACAGTGCCAGTGGGTCTCCCTCGGAACCTTCAACAGCACCAGAGGAACCACCTTCGACACCCAGACCACTGCCAAGCTGCTTCTGCGCCGTCTTCTTCTCATCGTTTAACATATCAAAGATCTCGTCGACGTCTTCATCCAGAGACTTGTCAAAGTCAATATCGTCATCGATCTTGAGTTCGTGAGAGATCTCTTCGAGCTTCTCCTTCTCCTGCTGTTTCTCGATGCCCATCTTGACCTCGTTCGTCAGCTTTTCCAATCCTTCCATCTGGACAGTGAGCCAGTCACTCGGCGACTTTGTCTTTTTCGCTGGCCGGTTTCTATTCCTCATAATAACGACCGTTCTGCTCAACTGAGTGGTCCGGAGCGCCTTTGAAGAGACTGCAGCCCTACGGGCCGTCGCCCCCAAGGATCTCAGCATACTATACAAAGTCCTTCTAAGGGTCCTGAAATTTTTTTTTTTTGATTTTTTTTTTTTCAGACTTTTCGGTCTTGGCAGAGAGATCTGGGTGTGGGGAGCTCGTGTGAGGAGGATTATCATGAAAGTGTATGTATGGTTTAACGGTAGTGTATATATAAGCAAAGTGACTCAGAACTAGAACTTCTTGTACATGGCATAAACGCGTGACCATAAGACAGACTCGTCATCGACGCGGATGAGCGACTCGCGTCGGCGGCTAAGGAGCAGCTGGACGTTGTTCCAGCCGAAGTGGTAGTTGAGGAGGATGGTGAGCAGGAATGCGTAGAGGAACTTGTAGTCACCGAGGACGACAAGGAGGTTGACCAGATTGAAGATGATGGATGGAGCGAAGCAGTTCAAAAGGCGGACAAAGTTTGGCATGTTGGTAGCGTTGAGGTCGTCCTCGAAGTGCTTACCGTAGGATGCCATCACCCTGTTCGAGGTGATGTTGTCGTTGAACTTGCGGACAAACTTGTCCGTGATGACGAAATCGTTGAGGTAGTGCAACGTGCGTAGGGCCTGGATGTTGTTGAAGCCGCCGTCGAGTAGCGAGAGGGCGACCTTGCAGGTGTTCATCGTCCATTTGGTCATTGGCGTCGTACGTTTGAGAAGAGCGGTGAGAGGACCCATCATCTTCTTGTTGCTGTACGAGTGCATTATGGACTCGACCATGGTGTTGACGGCATCGAGAGAAGTATTGTTAGCGATCATCGATGGAGGCAACTTGTTGAGCTGCTCGTCGGTAGGGATCGAGTACTGATACTTGAGCACGCGGGCGAACAGAGCGAGCCTGACGTCTGCGTCCACTTTGGTGAACCACATCAGCCGCTTGACTTCGCCAACGTTGGTGCTCGAGAGTGCGTCCTTGCCAGCGAGGTATGCGAGACGGGCATCGCCAATCATACGCTCGCGTTCGCGCTTCTCGCGCTGCCGGTGCTCCTTCTTTTGTTTGTGTCCCTCGTGGTTGATCATCCGGCGGAACTCGTGCTCCTGCTTGGATGCCTCGAATTGGTCCTTCGGAGGCAGCCAGACGGGTCTCGTTGGGGTCAGCATCTCGAGCTTCTCCTGGGAGATCATCTTGGATTCGTCGAGTTGGAGGCCCTCGAGGCTGAGCTGGTCGATGCCCTTGCGTTCGGCCTGCTTGGAGCGCCGTTCGAACTCCTCGTCGGCATGCGATTGCAGCGAGTACTCGTAAAAGTTGCTCAACTGCTTGGCCATTGGTGACACGCTTGTAGCTGGGTTGGTGTTGCTCACGGAGGATGCGGTGGAAAGCGCCGGGCTGTGCGTGAGGCTTCCCTCGGAGAACATGGAGCCTCTGTTGCTGCTGCTGGACTCGCCCAACGAGCCAGGCAGCGGCGAGGGAGCCAGCACATTCGAAGGTGCGTCACCCCACGCCTTGCGAAGGATCGTCTGGGACTGTCTATTTCCGGTGCAGCTGAAGAGAGAAGCGGTCGAGCTCGTGGCGACGGGGACGTTGTACATGGCAGACATGTTTTCGTCGACCTCGCCGTCGTCATCCTCGAAGAGCTTGTTCTTCTCGGCCTTGGAGAGGCGCTTGTGCTGGGACCGGCGCTTGACGCCAAAGGTCAGCACGGAGTCGTTGCTGACGATGGTGCTCTGGGAGTTGACGCCGGGTAGCACAGGCATCGAGCGGGCGCTGGCGACGCGCTCAGAGGAGCCCGTGGACGAGACAAACGAGGACTGCGAGCTGAGGTAGGCCGGGTGTGGGCGCATCTGAGAACGTGGTGTCTGTGTACGCGAGAGGGGCAGCGTGGTCTGCGTGGCGCAACCGGCGGCGGATGCTGAGGCACCGGCAGTGGCAGCAGTGGCGAGATTATCTGATCCCGATCCGGAGCCCGATCCCGAACCCGTCGACGACGACGTCGAACCCGTCGAGTCTCTATGTGCAGCCTGTCGGAGCCGGCTGGCGCAGTTCGGCGGCTGAGACTGTGGGGGTTGCTGTTGTGAGGGCTGCGAGTGGACGGACGTCAGCGACGAAAGCGAGGTGTCTGCCGGGTCCGGGAAGCTGTCAGTGCTTTCCGTGGAGGACGGCCGGACCTTGTCTGCGGACGAGCCTTCGTCGCTCGAGGTCGTGGATCCGCTGGCACGGCGAGCGGTGCCAGTGTTGCGCTGGTTCATGGCAGAGAGGACGAGGTCGCTTGGCCGTGAGGAGATGCGGATTCCGAGGCCTCTGCCGGACTGTGGCTGTCCCGGCTGGCCGAGCTGACCCGTCTGGACCGGAGATGCCGGGCTGCTGAAGTAGGGCTTGCCGCGGGGTTGGCCGCAGCGCTGCTGTGGGCTCGGATGGAACCGAGCTGTTGATCCGACGACGGAAGATCCGCCGAGCGTGGCGGACGAGCTGACGGACTCGGCGTCCGTGATCGGCACGTCGAGCATGTTGTCCTGGTCGAGCGTCGACACGCTCGCAGTAGAGTCGTCCGGCCCTGGCCGGGTTCTGTGTACCGAGGCCATAGTGGGAAGGGTCCTTTTGGAGGTAGTTGGGTCTGAGGGTGTATAAATAAACGAAGGAATAGACGTGAGGCGGGGGGAGCAGTC
>JADIOY010000065.1:0-44885 GCA_018344475.1 Xiuguozyma silvatica | reverse complement strand
AGTCCGACAAGTTTGACAGACTGATGAACGGTAAGCCACTCAAGGAGAAGCCTCCACAGAGATCTATGGAGGACTTCATGATGGCCATGAGAAGAGTCTCGACTCAGCACGAGAAGTCTTCTTAAGTCACTCGTCACTCATTTACCCATAGAGCGGTTCTCGCCCCCTCTTAACCCTGCGTGACAAAACAGCAAAGAAGCTTTCTCACCGCTTTTACCCTCCAGAGCCTCAGTTTCCTCAATGGCAGAGTTTTTCTTTTTGATATCCTCTCTAGCCGTATCTATGTGGACTGAACCTCTTTTTTTCCTGGAGGGGGCCAACCACTAATTACTGTCGCCCGTTTGCCAGTGATCTTTTACCAATTTTGACCTATTTTTGACCGTTTTATTTGATCACTATTTGTTATTATACTCAAGTAACTATAACATATACAAGTGTATTTATTGATATATACAGGCATGGAGCCGGCGTGGGTTACTTGCCGTACTTGGTGTAGAACTGCTCCCGGTACTCCTTGAGCTCCCTTGTGTACTGGTTGTACTTATCGTCATCCTGGATGTCCTGCACGTTTTTGAAGTTGTCATTGAAGCACTTATCGCAGTCACGCTTGGCATTTTCGAACTCCTCAACCTTGTCGAGGCTGGCGTAGTCGTACATGACAAGCGCCATCTTCTGCATGCTCATGCAAGAGTTGAGGAAGTCGGCAAGTGCAGTGCACTCGTCCTTGCCCGAGGCCATCGAGGTGATCTTCTGCACCATCGACTTCCGTCTCAGGCACTTCATGAACTCAGACTGGATCTCAGAGCAGTTTGTAAGCACAGCTTCGCTGAGAGGGTTCTCACGCTTGTAGATGTCTGTATCCGTCACAGAGTATTTAGAGACGAATTCTGGTACCTGCTGCTGCTGGCCCGCCGTTTTAGATTTAGTTTTAGCCTCCTGAATCTCATGCTCTAGCTGCTGGGTACGAGCGTCGTCCGTTGGCGTCACGTCTTCCTCCTCAACGACATCTGCCACTGCCTTTGGACTGTCTTGCTGCTTCAGCATGCGCTTGAAGTCTCTATCCGAAGTGGCAGACTCCTCCTTATTGAGGTAGTCCGAGACCTCTTTCGAGATCTGGAGCTCCGTACTGCCCTGTGCATCCGATCCGGTACTCTCAGAGGGCTTGTCAGCCGGCTTGGCGCCTGAGCTCCTTCCCCAGTTGAAGAAACCCATGCTCAAAGTGAAGAATGAAAAATTATCATCTATTACGTAACCAAATTATTTATAGTAAAGCTCACTCACTCACTCATTCACCCATAACCTTATCGAAAAGGTCATGGCTCAAAACAGTTGTGCGCTTGGCCTGCTTGCGCTTTAATTCATCATCTGCACCTGTCGGAAGACCAATCCAGTCACAGGGCTCGACGTCGGGCAAATCTTCAACCCATTTAGCTTCATTACCCTCCTCTGGGACAGCCAACGTAGCTGGTCCATCGCAAAGGAGAAGGCTTGACTCACCTTCAGCTGTTTGTAGTGTCAGCTTAGCAGAGCAAAGGTGCTTCATGAAGTCGGCATCCTTCTGGACGTCTACCTTGCCGCCAAAGACTATCTCACCGACAAACTTCACTAGAAGCTGCCATGGGACCGTCTCGATCGAGGAGACTGTCTTTGAAACCTCCTGCACAAACGTGTGTGCAAAGGCCAGGTCGTACTCGTTGAACTCGTAGTTCTTAGCCATTCCCTCCGGAACAAACCGCAATCTTTCACGCAACACCGCGTAGATCCAGACAAGTAAGAAATGGATGCGGCCGAAAGGACCGGATGTGAAACCTCCAAGTTGGTCTTCCATAATGTGCTTGATGCCAGGGCCTTGTTCAAACACAACCTGTCTTGACATTCTGCACAGCACAGAGTTTATCTGTGCCATCAGTGGACACGTCAGGAACACCTTGGAACCATTGCCTGTATGCGTATCAAAGAACTTTGGCACAAGGACGGCCAACTCGCTAGACATCTGGATGTTTTCAACAACAACCCATTCTCCATTCTTGGATGCCTCACGAAGAATGCCTGCTGTATCTTCAATGGACTCATTCGAACCGACAGAGTAGTTCAGAAGCTTCTTACCCGATTGTTTGGCAAGAGATCCAATCTGTAACATCGGGTCGACACCTTCCGAGCACCGCAGCAAGAGCAACGAGCTTTCTTCAACAACATCGGCGAAATTGGTAATCGAAACATCAGGCAAGGTCGGCACAGGAGCATCACCCGATATCCTATTGATGGCGTTCAGCATAGCAGAGCAGTTATCATCGTCTCTTTCTTTAGAGCATTCGGTGAAATCAGATAGACCGATCTTTGCTGCGCTGTAGAGAGAGTACGAGAGAACACCCAGCAGTGGCCTGTCCTTATGAAGAAGAGACACACAGACTGAAGAGTAGAAGAGGAGAGCGAATTGCTCCAGCAGGGCATCCTCCCCTCTAGTCTTGTTACGGGCCAAAACAGTTGCGAGAACCTTGTTCACAAACTCTCCAGAGAACTCGTAGATTGGGTTCAAGCGGGACATATGCTCAAGAAGATGAGAAAATGAACAGTATAGCGAAGCGATCGAATCATAAGAAGCAATTGCGCGTTCAGTCTCTTCCATGAGTTGTGTGGATGAGGCAATCTTGCTCTTGATCAACTTGGAGTTGTCCTTAAGATCTTGAAGTTGATTAATGAGCTCTTCGTTCTCCAAAAGACTGTTCTTCGAAGAACTGAGGCACTTCAAAAGCTCATTCTCCGACGCCAACAATTTCTCCTTGTACTCTCCATTGGACTTGAGCATCTCAAGCCGCTGAGCATCTAGTTCAGGGCGTTGAGATTGAAGCACCATGTTGGATGCCATACGTCTGGTGGAGGAGTCTGTGAATGTGAAGTTCAGCACACTCATACGACTGGCGATGAATGGTCTAACACGGATTGCTGGGTCCCGAGTGTGGATGCACATCTTGAACGACGGGGAAAGCACCAGCTTCTTGTCACCAATTGTGACCAGACTTTGTCCTCCTGAGGTCTCTGTTTCCTGGGATACAAGGTTATTGATGATCGGATCGTAGTGCTCACCATCCAGTAAAAGAATCGAGCCACCAAACCGTACGCAGTCTTCAAGTTGTCTGACGTATCCTTCATCAAGGAAACTTGTCACCTTCAAACCGTCAACATCCTTTTCTAAGAACTCAGCGACGCATCCTGAAGGATCGATGATGAAAGGATGCCTATCGACAGAGTTCATAATGGTGATATTCTGCAGGAACAGGTCATCACTTGGCAGTCCGTTATTCTCCCATCTCAACAACTCGCTGTAATCAGCCATCCAACCAGTGAACGTCAACACTGGATCATAGTCGATATCAAGTGCATCAAGTTTAGCTTTCCACTGGCTCCAGAGAGTTGAGCGTAGTTGCTCGTCACAAGGACCAGCAAAAGTCATGAAGGCGGAGCACAAGATCACATTTCCGACGAGATGATCACTCCGGGCCTCAAACTCACCAATACTAGCTTGCCATCTCAACTTCTCGTCACCCAAGCTCTCCAACAGCTTGGTGCTATACGAGACCTTCCTCTGGACATCAGCCATCTGCATCTTTAGATTCTCAGTATCTCTGATCAGCTGACTGTACTGCTGCTTAGACTCCTCGATGCTTCTCCGGAGATCAGTTACCATTCCATTAATGGCCAGCAGCTTGTTCTTGGTCTCAAGAGCACTGTCTTCAACCTCTATCATCTCGGTCCGCAGAGGTTCCACCTTGTCGACAATCGTAGCGTACTTGAGTTGTGCCTCCACCCAAAGAAGGAGAGGACCACACGCCTTGCTTGCACGGTTGGCAGACTCGTAGTTGTACAGTGAGTTAGAGAGGTAATGCTCCGCCATGTACCGAGTCATCTGTCGAGTAACCTTCTCCCCCTTAAAGTTGATGACACTCGAAATGAAGTCTTCCTTTCGGATGGCACTTTGCACATCACGCCAGGTGTGAACATCGTATCCAAGCAAGACACAAACAGACTCCAATGTCAGCTTGATAGCTTCTGGAGGGTTGTTCATGGAGCGCATCTCAGTTAGATTCTGCTTGCTGATACTTTTAACAGCCTTTCTTGCCTCTTGAATAAGAGGCTGCACTTCGGAGAGTTCAGAAAGAACTATATCACGACGCTGTTGGATTTGTCTATCTTGACCTCTCAGCAACTTCTGGATTTCAATCGAGGCCTCTTCCTTTCTCTCAGCCTCATTCTGCTCTGTAAGCATCTTGTCAAGCGTCACACGGGCTTCATGATCCTTGGATTCAAGCTGGGAATTACTCTCCTGTAAGCTCTTTTGTAGTTCCTTGACATTCAAAAACGCCTCCCTTAAGCGATCAAGGCCAAGTTGCACGTGTGCGTAGTAGTCACGAAGCTGACCCTCCTGCTTAATATAAAGGGACTCAAAGTTCCGCACCAGAGTCACGAGGTGGAGCGGAGATCTGGTCACTTCTGGGTTCCCGACACTGCCATAAATTGAAAGCAGAGCGTTAATGACAGCGGAACGATACGATCCACCTTCATAATCGGATCTATCAAGTGGAAGAGACTGAAGAGATTTCGTGGCAACTGTAACCAAGGATGGCCTACTCCATTCACCCATCCAGTCTAAGACACACCTGTTAAAGAGAGCGGGCGAGGAAATAATCTGGGGAGCGTAGGCAGCCTCTGGGTTGGTAATTGTGAACACAACATGGAAGTGAAGAGCAACTTGCTGGGTGAACCACTGGTAGAGTTCTTCATCCGAACTTAGATAGAGACCATTCTCTTGAGATCCTTGAGAAGCTGCATCAAGCAAATGGACCATCTCTTCTCCCTCAAAGAGTCCAGGAATCTCCGAGTTGGCAAGCAAAGTATTCATGCGCTCTAAGAATGAAGAAGTCAGCAACGTCGATTCATCGATGACGAGGCAGATCTTTTCTCCACGCGTACCAGACCTTAACAACAGGTCTTTTAGAGTCTCATCAAAGTCATCCAAGGTGTAAGACTTCGAGACAGAAAGCTTGAAACAAGTGACACCATTCATCCAGGCAACAAATCTAGTCAACGTCGTTTTGCCGCTGCCACTTGGGCCAACAAGAATGGCGTGCCCCTGAGCTGTCTTCAGAACACGATCGATTTTCAGAATATGCAGAAGCATGTCCTCATGGAGAATGATAGAGGCGTTTGTCTCCTCTTCACTAAATACACGAAGTCTTTGATCAACGAAGTCCGAAAGCTGCTTCTCATCGACAGGCTCGTAGTAGTAAGACAACCAATCAGTGTAGAGAATAGGAAGAGATAAAGCCTTTGACGTGTCTGCATGCGGGAAGCACTTTATTGCAACAGACTTCAAAGTGCTCAGAACCCAGTGCTTATCCTCTCGACCATTCAACCGGTCAGAGAATAGGCGAATGGCTTCTGCTGCCCAAAGGCGAATAAGACCTTCACGACGGATTCCAGCTGGGGCCTCCTTCAAACCTTTGTACATTCCTCTAGTCCATCTCGTCAACTCTCTTGGGGAAGTGATGTAGTACGACTTTGCACTCCTGTCAAACTTGGCACGGAAAAGATCATAAAACTCGAGCATAGCGCTCGCAACACACTCAGAATAGACACGGAGGTCAGGGGTAACCTTAAGCATAGCAGTGCAGAAAGCTAAATAGATCTGAGATAAAGACTCCCTTCCTGGGTAATCCACCATAAGAACATCGGAAACACGCAATAGTCTACTGCTTATGCTGTTTCTTCCAGGATCACTTGGCGGATTGCAAGCACCAACAAACTGAACACGAGAAAGAGTGACCCAACCCTTCTTCGGATTGCTCCAGAAACCGTGTTGAGTGGATATCTGACGCATAATACTAATCACAGGCTGAGTGCCATACTTGTCGGGCTTCGGAAGGTTCATTTCGTCGCAGAACAACACCAACCACTTGGTAGGACTAGATGGCTGAAGGACAAGTCCCGTGGGACCATTCCGGTAAACACAATGCTGTTCGAGTGTCTTAATAATGAGGTCTTGGGTGGTGTCCTGAGAGAAATTGAGACCCACGAACTCAAAATCGTGCGATCTCCTTAGCGCAGACATCAAAAGCATAGTTTTACCTGCACCAGGTGGTCCCGACAGAATAAGATTACGATGTTTCTTCAGTAGAGAGAACATCAACTCTTCTGTACGAATCGTATCCAATGTTGGTACAACGGTATCTGCTTCGACGACACTCTGAGGGTCGAGAGATACCGAAGGAACCTTGCCTCTATACGAAGACCAACATGTTTCATCAAACGTGGGCTCTTCATAAAGCAGCGAGTCATGAACGTTTAACGAAGTGAATGGAGGGACTTGGAGCAAGTTAGAGGCGAACTGCTCTCTTTCAACGAGAGGCAAGTCTCCTCCAAATGCCCACACAGCACACACAGCCACCACCCTAGTAAGAGCTGCATCATAGTTCTTATGGGAAAGGCCGACGTTGTCACAGATGAAACTTAAGTACTTGTCAAAGCTGGAGGACAGAAGCGTGAAGAATGTTGCCAAAGACCGACGAGTACTAAATTTCATCACATGATGTCCGGTATCAACGAGCTCCACAAGCCGATTCAAAAGGGCGGGCGTAACCAGCTTTGTGATAGTCGAACTGAAAGATTTCTTCAAATCATCAACGTTCAGACCAGCCGGAAGAAGGATGACATCTGCCTTATCACGACCCACAGTAGAAGATTCCATGAACTCATGCATCAAAGAGTCTATCATTCCTTGAGTGTCGTAGAGGGAATCACCGAACCATATGGCACCGCAACGACTGATAGTGGCAGGTGTAGCGGAAGCCAGACTGTCCACTTCAAAAACAATGTGGAGATTTGAGGGCACCGCGAGCCGTTCACCAGTTGGAAGAGTAAGCAGCTTGCTGTCATCAAGGACGCTGTTGAGGTTTTCCACCCATTCGGGATCTATGTCACCATCAAAAATGACCCAGGCATCTTTCTGGTGACCAACATTTCTCAAGATGTCAGTGAAGATACCCTCTTTCCATTCACGCGTAGAATAGTCAAGAGAGCCAAAAAGCTGGTCTTTCGAAACGACCTTAGGGTCAATAACATAAGACACATTTTCTCCTGGGAGAGTTTCCAGCAAACACTTCAGCATACAGCTCTTTCCGGAACCTGAATTACCCACCATAATGTATCCCTGATGAGATTTAGACACTTCGTTCAATTGAACGGCCTTTCGCAACCAAGCAGGCGAGGCTTGAAGCCCATGCTCAGCAGCACTCTGTTGAAGAGAACTCTCCAGCTCACCAGTTCCAACTCTCACAGGATCACCAAGAACACTTGAAACACGTGAAAAGATTGCCTCGTCTTCAGAAACCAGACGAGGTAACACAATGTTGTTAAATCCAGTAGCCAGAACTGACCTCTCGGAGGTTCCTTGCGGGAGTTTCCGTTTCAGTTGACCGCACCTCAGCAACGTAGACTTCAAAGCACGGAGACCGAAATCATAATGAAGCTGGTCAGAACACTCATCCGAGAGTTGGATGAACATTGAAGCAAATATGCGAGCGAGATCAGAGGCTTCAACAAAACCTTGCGAGGTCAACAGAGATTCGGTAATGTCAACTGTATCTGGCTTCACGACAGAGAAAGTCCGGTACTTACTCTTGAGATTATCCGGAAGAGGCGATCTGCCAGAATAGTCGGGATTGCTAGTGATAAAGATACCAGTATCACGCGCGACCCTAATATCTTTACCAAGAAGACTAATAGTGCTATCTTCTGCGTCCAGAGAACCCTCGATTTTCTCAATTTGGGTGGAGATGGCCGAAAGCGTGCCTTTATCAAGCCTATTGAATTCATCAAAGCATCCCCAAGAACCCAAGCGGCACAGTCCAGCCATGATTCGACTGACGGAGTAGTAGTCGAAAGTTTCATCACAGCAAAAGACCGACACCAAACGTCCGCAGCTGTTACCGAGGGCTTTGACAGATTCTGTTTTTCCCGTTCCCGAAGGTCCCACCAAGGACGAACCAACATGTTGATTTATTGCTTCAGTCATGGACAAGAACACATTGTTCGTGAGCTGAGTATGAACCAGACTGCGTGATGATCCCAAGAATTCGAATCCATACTCCAGAGAGGAGACGCCCTGTTTCACCACCACAGAATGCGTATCAGGTGAACAGTAAGAACGTTGCTGAATGATCCATTCGTATGAAGTTAGATCCAGATCACTGATGGTAGAGAGCATACGCAGAACATACTGCTTGTGAAGCGTTTCCACCATCAGGTTCTCAATTTTGATGCGTTGAACTGGAGTAAGACTCTCAAGCACAAGTGATTTGAGCTGACTCAAAAAACGTTCGAATGTCTCCTGCAGCTCAGTCAGATCACCAGAGGTGTGAGACTCCACCTGAGAAGTCCATTTGAGCTGAAGAGAGAGGGTGAGAATCTGGTTGGGCTCAGAATCCACCCAATCGACCAGTCTCTGCTTGGAAGAGAGAACCGCTTCCAGCTCAGAAAGGGATGGCTCAATTCGTCTATACAGCGACTCCTTGAGGATCGAGTCCAGCTGTGCAAGCCACTCAGTTGCAATCACGTGAGTTGAAACATCAATCGGCTCATGCAGCATGAAGAGGTCGCCATCGGATGACTCCACACCAGTTATCATTGATCCTTCTCCGCGAAGAGTACCAATTCCAGGGAACATCTTGCCAATATGCTTGGATGCAATCACGATATCATCAGTGTTGCCTATGATTTCCAACAGATCATCATTGCCAACGAAATAGAACCGAGCAAACCGTTCTCTTTGGGCCTCCAAGTAACCAATGAGCGACTTCTTTGTCTTGGAGAGGACATCCGTGACTCTGTGAAGAGCAGAGTTGATGCCTTCAATGCTGATAACGTCGGCTATAGAGCGCAGCTTGTAGGCAGCATTGAAGATAAGGAACAACTCAGACGTGACATTATCGAAACGTCCTGCCTCGATAGGCAAGAGGGATCTTATGTTCTCGTTTCCTCTGAATATACCATACAAGTAAACCCAATCTCTTTGAACATCGACCCAAACTGTCAAAACATCACGAAGCGTAGAGAGCCGGGTCTCCAAGCGGTCGACCCTGTCCTTGAAGCTCACAGCAAGAGGTGAAAGCTTCACTGCCACCAAAGTGTTCAGATCAGAATCAAGCTGGTCTAGAAGAGCACTCCAGCCAGTCACAATGAAGTAACCATCATCGTAGTCCTGCAGTTCGAACGTCCTGTTGTTCCAGGAGTTCTCAAGATCACTCAGGGAATCAGTCAAAACCTTTTCAGCCTGGGCCCTTTGGACAACAGATTTGATGTACTTCTCATGTACCTTCGGCTGAAGGTCGATAACATCTCCGACAGTGAGAGCGCCCGATGGATGGCGCACATGGAGGGCCTCAAATATACTCTTCCAATGCAGGGGAGTGATAGCATCGTTCTTCAGGAGAGAGAGGACTGGAATCATCTTGATACAGTCCTTAATGCCACTCTGAACGTTATTGAAAGCTGGGGACCGTCGAGCTTTTATTGGCATCGTTCTTGATGTGGCCAAAGCAGCGTCTAGCAGTTTCAACGACTTGCGAGGAACAAATTCCTCCCAGCTGATGCTGCGGAACTTCGTTGCTTCCGCAGTGAGGGTGGAAATACATCCCCATACTTCCTTCAACCCTTCCAGCTGTGACTCCGCATCAGATAAAGCCTCATCGTACTCGATTTCAACATCCTCCAATTCTAAAAGAGAAATGCTGTCTTCTAGTGCGGCTCCTCTGGCACGTAATGAGGAAAACAACTTGTCAAATCTGGCAAGCTTCTTAACAGCCTCTTCCACTGATATCTCAGTACTACCGCTGGACATGCCCAAACGCCAATCCTTTCTTGCTCTGGAGATGGAAGTATGCAGTAAAAAAGCCTCCTCCTTTACTTTAGCCTCCACAAGCGGCAGCTGCGACATGATGACCGAAAGAGAGTCTCGGAGAAGCTCAAGATTAATATGTCGCTGTCCATCAAGGCGCTCGTAGGAAGTCCAGTCTGTTGGGAAGTGGAACCGGATGTGAGTAAGAAGCACAGAACCCTGCTTGTAATCATCAAACAAAATACGCTTGATATCCAGGTCTGTTTGAAACAGGAACGAACAGGCATCGACGATGTATGAAGATGAAGGATCGATTTCCAAGTGGTCCAAACGATCCTGCTGTTCCGAAAGATGAGTTAATGTTTTGTTCATCTCTTCTTGAAGAATGGAAGCAAGGTCTCCGGCAATATTGCGCTGCCATTTGTCTAACTGCGAACTGACACGTGACTGAACTTGGATGTAACTCAATTCAAGAGGACCGAACATCTTTGTGGTCGTCACAGTGTCAACAAGCTCGCGGATTCTTTGAAGCTCACCCATGGACTTTAGCCACGGACCGAGTGAGGGACCGAGTGAGGGACGCACATCATCAAAGGTCAGGTCCCAAAGCGATTGCAGCTTTTGCCAAGTGCCAACATAGTCGGACACTTGATGCAGGAGATCGGTGATCTTCAGCAACACACAATTATAATCTGCATTCAAATCCAATGCAAGCCCTTGGAAATCGTCACGCTTTGCAGTACCTTCGTCAACCACAACCTTGAAGCTGCTTCCACTAAGCTGCTTCTGGGAAGCAACAACATCAACACAGTCATTCAAGAAATCGATCCAGTTTGCCTTAGTGTCCTCCAAAGGGGGAGATGCCGTAATAGATCCATGTTCAAATACGACCTGGTGTTCACAGGCCGGGAGTCGTTGTGAAACATGGGTATCCACAGAAAGCTCATCTGAGATCGCTGCCAGCTCGCTCTGTGCACGTTCGAGAAGAACGTGCTTCAGAATACTATTGAGAGTAGATGAAAGGATACCGAGGTCGAGGAAACCAGATGAGGAGAGACTGTTCAACAACGACTGCAGCTCCTCTATCTGATTTGCAATGGCCTCTTTAGTATAAGGGAGGACACTAAACTTCGGAAGCATCTCCACAAGTACAGTTCGAGCATCCTGGAGAGAGTCATAATGCTTCATGAGATCGGCAACCTTGTCCTCAAGAGAGGTGATATCTTCGAGTGCTTGCACTTCCTTCGTGTTGGTTACACCCGACTTGACAAGATCACGACCTCGCAAAAGGTCATTCCAGGACACAGTAGCTAAGCGATCCAGCAGTTCCTGCGGACCTTGAAGAAGTGGATTCAAGAGAACATCGAGTTCTCCCAGATCTCCCGAGTGTGTGGAAACCTGCTGAAAATTGTAGAGGACTTCGGTGAGCGCCGATGCCAAGGGATGGACACGCTCAAGTTGAGTCGCACTCTGCACCAGACTCTTGGAGATCTCGAACCCGAGAAGGCGCATGCTGTCGACTTCGGTGGCCAAACCGAAGGCAACCGGCCCAAAGTTGACAGTGTACCCTCCTTTGTCATCACGGATCAAAATCATCTGATCCAGTAAAGAAGATCTCAACATCTGGATGGCTTTCTCCTGCCACAACTTAATCGGGTCGGATGCATCCAGATTTTCCGAGATTGCCTCAATTTGAACAGACATCTGCTTTCCTTCGGGGTATTGCCTCCAATTCTCCGAAAGCACGTACTCAAGACGCCTGATCAACGACCGCAAACCTTCCGTTAACTGCTGGATCCAGACAACGGCACTAGCATATGGAGGAATGTGACGAAGTCGAAGGACAGTTCGACTGCACTGCTGGATCTCAAACTGCCTTTGCAATAGTTTGAGGTCACCTTGAAGGGTTTTGACCAGCCCCTCTTGGTAATCTTCAACGGCACTGCGGATATCGGCCCGGCTCAGGATGAAGCCAAATGCTTCAAAAAGAGAAATCATGCGATTTGGATCAGTTAGGGCACCATCAAGAGATTCGCGCAGCTTTGATGCCATCATCTGCTCTATAAGACCAATACGCTGATCATACAACGATGCTGCAGCATGGAACTTCTTAGAACCAGACTGTGATAAGTCGAGGCAATCGATGCTGCCAAAGGATCTGTAAGCACCGGAAACATCAAGGTATCCAGGGTCCAAGCTTAACAGCTTTGAAATCCTCGCAGTGGACCGAACAAACTCTTCGTGATCTGTCCTCAGCTTGGAGAGTTCCGCCAACCGATCTTTGAGGTCCTTAGGATACCCAACTTTCACAACCATGAATGCGGCAGACTTCTTGCGAAGCTGCTCTCTCACCAGAAGAGTGAAGTCTGTAATGCAGCTGTCGAGCACAGCATAGACCTGTTCGGCAAGCCCCGCGGCTTGTTGGTATTCATCGAAGGGCATATGCATCACTTTGAGATTCTTCGTCGTGATCTGGTACACCTTGTCGTTGACATCCCGCGCGATTGCAGATCCAAGAAGAATGGCTCTGTCCAGCGGGTACTGGGTGACCTTGAGCTTCTTCAGCGAGTGGAAGATCTCAGACGTTGCCCTCTTCACTGCGGGGAGATCATCAGACGCGAGCAAGTCCCTGACAGGCAGGCCTCCGAGAAGTTGATTATACTTGACTGACACGGACAACGCATCGTGAATAGATGTACCATTTAAGAACGTGATTCCAGCGTGGAATCTCTTGGCCTTGCGGAGAACGGCCAGTGACTCGACCACTCCAGGCTCCTCAAGCTGCTTCTCAATGGCCTCTAGGGCCTTCTCCTTAGAGCTCCAGAACTCGACTTCCTCTAGAGCAGAACCATTCTGTAAGGTATGCGACGCGTCGACCACGTTCTGGATCTGCTTGAGCCAGTCTGCGGCAATGGACTGAATCTCATTGAGGGCGGTCGAGTCCTCGATGTCAATGGCTTCTTGCCCGCCAGATTGCACGGCCGGGTATACTGTTATGAGAAGGTTCGGGATTCGCACATTCTGCTTGAGGTGCTCCAGGGACAGAACAAGCTCGTTGATGCGCTTCTTAGCTAGCCCAATGCTGCTAGGGTCGCCGCGCGCTTGGCGTGTAATGGCATCGAAGTAGTTACTCACGGTTCGTGAAACGAGCGCTTTCACGGTATCGAGATTTCCAGAGTAGTCCTGTAGAGGTAAACCAGTCACTATCAGCTGCCCTGGATCGGTCAGCGGCATTTCAGGCTTCATGACGACCCAGAGCTTGCTGGCACCGTCGAGATCAAGCGTATCGTCTAACTCGATGGCGCACACAGATTCGTCGTTATCTCTTTCAATAACGAAGATGGCGTTCCAAGAGTCGGACTGAATAAACTCTGCGATCTGGTCATCGTCAAATAAGGGCACTCTCTGGAGGAAACAGCCCAAATAGGACAGCAGTGCCTTCGAGGAGAGCGCACTCATTGCTTCTGTTGACATGTATAGAATAAAATAGTATGGGGAAGCTAGACGCGACTTTTAAAGCGCGACGCTCCCCGCAAAAGAAAAAAAAAAAAAAAAACGTAGTCTAGAGAGGCAGCTTAGCTAAGCTGAGTTCAGGGTAGCGGAGAGGACGAGCTATTTGATGTAATCGAATATAAAATGTTTTATTTATCCGCGTACTTATTATAGAATACAGTGAACCACCCAAGAGGAAGAAGTTTCTCATTCGCTTCTTTCCAATCTCATGCACCAGCCTGCGCATTTTAACCTCTGTGCGACTTGCGGTTCTCAGTGTGAGTGACGAAGATCTTGTCCTCGAGTCTGCTCTTTGGCATCATCGAAATGACTCTGTCAATCTCGAACTGGTCGTCAATGTCCTCCTCCTCAAGCATGAAGTCAGTCTTGATCTGAGCGTGGAATCTCTCAGGACCGAAGACCATGCAGAGAGTGAGCGAGGCGAAGACGCAACCCATGAAGATGGCCATGACCTTACCGTAGTCGTAGGCACCGTCTCCAAGCTCTGACAGTGGGAAACGGGTACCGATCTTGGCCTCAATGGTAGAGGAGGCCGAAGAGGCGAGGTTACCAAGCTGGTAAGCGGTACCGGAAATCATCGTTCTGAGAGCAGACTTCGAAGTCAGCTCAGTAAGGTGAATTGGGCAAATACCCCAGGCACCGAAGACGGCGAACTGGAGGAAGAAACCACAGACCATAATGACACCCTCCTTGTGGATAAAGAAGGTTGGGTAGATGAAGGCACCGCCCATGATGGCACAGCAGGTAACAGCGAAACGTCTTCCGAGGTACTCAGAGGCCTGACCGAAGAAGAGACCACCGAAACAGCCACCGATGTTGACAACGATGTTGGTAACAGTGAGGGCGTTAGGACCGAGACGGACCTGCTTTTTAAGCAGGGTTGGGAACAGATCCTGGGAACCGTGGGACATGAAGTTCCAGATGGACATCATGATGATGAGGTAGATGAGAAGAGGCCACTCAGTTCGGAAGGACTCCTTCAGCTCAGACCAGAAAGTGATCTCGCGGAGATCTTCGTCAGCAGGGTCAACCTTCTCACCGGCCTCTCTGGCCTTCTTAGCCTCCTGGACTCTCTGGTTGTGCAGCTCCTTGGCCTGCTTGAGCTCAATGAAGTAGTCGAGCTCGCCGAAAGTCAGTCTCCAGATCAACAGGAGAAGAGGTGGCAGGGCAGAGAACCAGAAGAGGGCATGCCAGGTCTGAGAAGTGGTCTCGAAGGCTCTGTAGAAGGCGGTAGCGATACAGAAACCGAGCGAGTAACCTGGAAGGAAGATACCGGAGAGGAAACCACGGGCCTCCTGTGGGACGTCTTCGAGGGCAGTGGCAGCGGCCAGACCGTAGCAACCACCCATGGCGATACCGAAGAGAGATCTGACAGCGAGGAACTGCTTGAGGGTCTTAACGAAACCGGTACCGATCTCAAGGACAATGAAAAGGAAGTAGCAGGCAATAAGAGGCCACTTTCTGCCGTACTTGTCACCGAAGTAACCGAAAATGATGGCACCAACGGATCTCAGCATGAGAACGAGGGTGATACCCCAGGTGATAGCAGTGGTCTCGACGTGGAGGTCAGCGGCAAGATCAGAGACGACCATCGACACACAGAAGAAGTCGAAGGCATCGCAAGTCCAGGCAAGGAAACCGTGAGAAAACTTGTTCCAGTCGGAACGGGTCATGGAACCAAGGGCCTCTTTGACGTTGATCTTGTTAACCTTGTTGTCCTTCTGGAGGACAGGCAGAGCAAAGAAAGTTGGAATTCTGGTAGCAAAGTAGTGCTTGACGGTAGGCAGCGAAACGTCTGCATTTGGAGGACGGGTGTAACCGTTGGAGCCGGCAGCACCGTTGGCAGCGACAGGCTCCTCTGGCTGGTACGACTTGTGCGAGTCAACACTCTCGAGATCAGACATTATGGAATGAAAGGGGGATGTGCTTGGTTGTGTCAAAGAGCAGAGTTTTTTGTGGGGTAGGAGGCACCTTTATATATAGCTGTCGTCCCCAGCTGATGTAACTTCCCGTAGGTCCTACTGAGAAAAAAAAGAAACAACCGCGTATACAATAGGTCGCAGAATGGCTGTGCATCATAAACTGTGGGGAAACGGAGCTTTTTTACATGACGCGCTGGATAGAGCCATAGAGGGGCAGCGTATGCTTCCTTAGAGGCTGGCCTTGGTCGTGAGGGGTAGCTAGGCTCTTGGATATTAACTCCGTCCACTTTCTGCAACCATCCAGATTCCCCGCCCCCAAAACTGCCCAATGGGGAGAGCCTCATCCGGTCGGTATTTCCTCAAGGGGATTCAGTTCCGATGGTGCTAACCGTGGGTGCCGCTCGCTGTATCCGCATTTTTTTCATGCTTTATTTTTCAATTCCAGGCCGCAGCTCTTCCCCAGTCACCTCGCAAAGCCTGCCAATTAATGTAGTATCTGGCGGAAATGAGGGACAGGGGGAGGGGTTCCCCCCTTCTGCTCCGCTCAGCGGCAGGTAGGGTCGGCGAAAAAAAAAGAGTGAAAAGAACACATTTCTTTTTTTACCGTGACCGAACATGCCGGCGGACATTTGATTGGCGCAGGGAGAAGCTCCGTTCGTCCATCTTCCACGTCCTGCGCCTTCTGTTAAACCTCACCATAACGGACTTTCAGCCATCATGTAGGGCACGGTGATGATCCTTGGGCTCGACTTGCTGGAGAGATTGTCTATTGAGTGGGTGGGGATATGTCTGCTGCCGTACACGTAGCGCCCGCTCTGGGCCGATCATCTAGCTACTCATTTCTGCGCCCCTCCCAATTCCAATGGGTGCGCTTGCACTTCACTACTCCGCACCATATCTCGTACTCAAACTACTACGTCTCTCCACAGCTCCACTCCAGCTGGGCTGCTCCCATGTTGCAAGTGTGCGAAAGTCGATTCTTTTTTTTTTTTGCCCCACAGGGGGGGAAAGAGGGTGGGGGGCGGGGGCGGACCCCCCCCCCCCCCCCCGGCTGCCCAAACCTCACGCCAGAACTGGAACAGCGAGCACGCGTGCGCCCTCGCGCTAACTCATAGCGATGATGAACGGGTCTCTCGTATTCGCAGCATTCGGGACGAGGTCCTGTTTCGGCCCAGCCCGGTGGACGTATTCTAGAGAGAGAAATCTCTTTCCATTTCGTCGAGTTTACACCCCCTGCCTGTACAGGCTCGGATTAGTTGTTTGGTAATTCAGCTTTCCCCCTCCCTGCCCACTTCGGGCGAACTTCGTAGCAGGCCCAGGAGGGGTCGAGCGGGCTCTTGGCGGCAACCGCGGAAAACTTTTCGAATCCCCGATGAGAGCGAGAGGAAAATCCGCGGAAGATGCCGCTAGTAGGTGGTAACCACGAAGCTGGAAGCAACAGGCCACTATTGGGCAAGAACTGTAAGCGCTACAATTGCGGGGTAACGGGTAGATACCTCGCATGAGGAACGGAGGTGAGACAATGCACGCAAAGGAGGGGGAAGCAACCGGGAGGAACTACTGTACGTACCGCCACCCCCTAAAAAAGGAAGCAGGAGTTCATCCCGGACTTTTCAAGATTCCAGGCGCACCTCGCGCCGCCGGTTCCGAAAAGGGAAATCGTCTTATTTATTTGGCAGAGGATCAAAATGGCCGGGAGGGCTGCCATGGGCGAACAGATTGGGTGGTGAGAATTTAGACCGGGGTAGTAGGCATGTTTGTAGTCAGAAGAATCGTCGTAATTTGTAGATTTCATTAAACATCATTATAGAGCTCTTGGAGCCCTTTGCTGAGGGCTAATCGTAGGCACAGGTCCAGGTCCCGGCCTCGGAGTCCCGGTCGAAATATTCGCCGCTCATGACTGCAAGTTGCAACCTCGGGAGCGACTCGCTAAACTGTTTGACATAGTCGAGCAAAAAGTGGGAGAGACAAGTGGCCAGCGGCTGGAAGATACCCTGGTTGAACTCGCAGGCTTCCTCCTCCTTGGAGCCCTTGAAGTGGACAACGCTCGAGTTCTCGTGCAGGTCCCAGTACTTGTCCAGCGGCGGGTACCGGAGGCAGTTGAGGTCGCCGTCCTGGGTCACCAGACGAGTCGACAGAACTCTACCAGCGGTACCAAACAGCACGGGCGAGATCAGGTCCGTAACATAGCCGACGAGGCCATCGTAGTACTGGTGGCGCATGATGAACCGGTCGAAGATCGAAAGGTAGGAGGAGCAGTGGTCGCACTTGCACCCGTTCCAGAGCATGTTGGAGATGACCTGCTCAAAGCAAGCAGTGAACTCGACGAAATGCGGGAACACAAGAGTCTCGACATTTGGCAAACTCGAGGCAGCGTCGTGCCAGAGCTTCTTGCGCTTGATGAAGTTGCCTTCGAAGCCGTTGCCCGAATTAAAGTCCTGCGGAGCATGGTGGCTCACGCAGAGGTACTTGACGAGCTCAGGATGTGGGAGCCTCGTGAGGACGTTGCAGACATAGAAGTCGAACTTCTCAGAGTAGTTCTGATCTCTGTGGAGCGTTTGCTGCTTGAATGCAAGCCGGGTCAGCTGGAAGTCGCGCTGCAGGATGTGGTCATCTATAAGGTCCTTCAGACAATTGCAGGACATGTGATCACAGCCAAGCACAAACTCGAGAGACGTGAGAGTGGTCGTGTCGACGGCGTCGAGCAGCTTCGTGGCTGTTTGGCGGGACAGCAGGTTGGCATCGTTGAATCCGTGGTAAAACA
This sequence comes from Xiuguozyma silvatica, assembly GCA_018344475.1. Classification (NCBI taxonomy): domain Eukaryota; kingdom Fungi; phylum Ascomycota; class Pichiomycetes; order Pichiales; family Pichiaceae; genus Xiuguozyma; species Xiuguozyma silvatica. The sequence continues at coordinate 26,797 of JADIOY010000065.1, read as the reverse complement.
CAATTTTGAGCGTTTTCAACTTGAGAGGGCTACCATCCCACTCATTCAGCACCTGTGCTTGAACGATATCGTCGTTGAATTCGAGTGTCTCGAGCTGCCCGAGCCGTTGGGCGACTTTCCAAGACCTCTTGTTGGACAGTCCTGCGGCGTTGAGAACGAGGGTCTTGATGTTGCCACCGATGTCTACCGTTGGGTCGTTAATATCGGCCCTAGTGAGATTAGGGAGCAATTTAAAGTCGTTCTGGGAGAGCCCACCGGATCCGAGCGTGGCGAACTCAACAATGTTCTTGCAGTGCTGTTTGAGGTACTCCAAGAGCTCTGGGTCGACGGCAGGGTCGGCCTTGGCCTCGATTTCGGTCAGCTGCTCGGTGTCTTTCGTCTCGTCTCCCATGACGAGCTCTTTGCCGTTGTATCTGCAGAGAGTGACTTTTTGCACGTAGGTGCAGAGCTGCGGGTTCACCGTGAGCGACTGCAGGAGCACCTCCTGCCTTGTCTGATAGATCAGCTGCTGGGACTGCCTTGAGGTAAGGCAGTTGCTGGAGCCGCCGATGACGGTGGCGAGCGAGTCGCGAAAGTCGTGCTTGGACTTTAGTGACGTGCTGAGCGTGAAAAGCAGGTGACGGTAGAGCTCGGGTTGTACGAGCTGGTAGAGCCGATAGCTGCAGAGCGACAGGTCGACTTTGGCCTGTTGGGGCAGCAGGCCGATGATCCGGGAAAGGATCGCGTCCGGGAGCTGCTCCAAGGTTTGTGCAGTGTCAGATGTCATCTGTGCGGGGTCGACAGGGTCGGTTTTAGGTCCTGGCGGGCTATTACAGGGAAGAAAAAGTGGTCGTTTAGAGCGAGAAATGGCTATCAGATTGCGGGGAATTTTTCACCCTCTGTCAGCCCTCATCTCACCATATTGTTGGGGCCGATACTTTTTTTTTTGGAGCGGGCGAGGCCTAGGCGAGGTTCTTTAACTAAGGCACTAAGCTAATGAGGAAGGATAGAGGAGAGGATATGTTGATCCTGGAAAAAGACCATAAAGGGCAGGGTTTGTCCGCTATTTCTGGTTCTCTCACTATAACAAGCCACAGTCACGACCAGTGTGTGCCCGCCCTATATTCCACACACTCACCCACTCCATATTTCCGAGCCTTATCGGCGAAACGGATGCCCAGAGGATTATAGGTTATAGGGATTGGATCCAAAATGGAGTACGGACGGAGAAACGTTGGCAGCGGTTCCGATGCACGGCGGAGATTCAAGGATCGGCATTCTGTCGACGGACATGCAGCATGGCGGATGTTGTTCACCTGCAGTTACAGTGGGGACCCTGCTTCCCCGCCCCTGCCCGACGACGCCCCGACCTCGTTGTCCGCCTTCAAGCAGTTCTCCGTTAAGCCTCAAAGGAAACAAAAAAAAAATGTGCGGCACACGCATAACACGGAGAAAATCGGCCGCTGGGCGAAAAAAAGGCTGAACGGAAGCTACGAAAGTGTGGGGGGAAAATTAAAAAAAAAATCCCTAGGAGGGGAACGGAACGGAACGCTGCAGGATAACTTGGTCCCTGTTCCAACTGTTACGCTAGGGGTTGCGGGCCTACATTCCATCCCGCGCCAAAGATACCCTAGGCTAGTCGGATCATGAGCTACTCCACAACTACCCCTATCTGAAATGCCCGCGGTCCCACGAGCCTGCCAGCCCACGATCAAAGCCCACGAGCCCGCCTGCCAGCCTGCCAGCCTGCCAGCCAACCCACACTACGACACATCCACAGAGCCTGACAGAGCTGATACTATCCTGCCCTCCATCTCAGTTCTCTCCTCCTGCCCGTAGGGAAACGGCGCTCTGCCGCTTCGGGAAGACGGGAATATTATTTTCCTCGCTGGACAGGGATTTTAATGAGCAGCCGCTTCCTAGTTTATCCGAGCGTTCGCTGGGGTCATTGCTGTGGGCTGCACCAACCAGCGTGGCTGCCTCAGTACCGTCCCGCGCTCCCCAAATCGTCAAATGCCTTACAAATACCGTTCTGCCTCCTTCTGCCTCTTCATCCCCCTCCATCTTCACCTTCACCTTCACCTTCACCTTCACCACCTTCCGCATCATCTGACCGTCTCCTGGCTGCGCTCACCGCCTCTTTTTTCCTTGTTCCTCCGGCCCAGCCGGATCCTCCTGAAGCGCATACTTAATATGCAGCCTTGAACAAACTCTCTTCCTCACCCCAAGTGCCCCAAGTTAGAGTCCCAATTGGACCCTGCCCCGTAGACACATGACCCGCCTAGTCCACCAGCAGCCGCTCAAGGAGCCGACTCCCGAGTACCCACCGCTGCTAGCCACAGAGTCCACCGTCCCTTACTCCCCGACTGAACCGACGGACCCAGCGGACCCAGCGGACCCAGCGTACGATGGGAACGTTTACTCGAACAGCTCCGTTGGACTCGAATCCAGCCTCCCTACTGACCCGCCGCAGGTCATCTATTCCGTCTTCATCCCGCCGCCCGACGTGCGCCCCATCACCGAGGCTGCACTCGCTATCGCGGCGGCTGGTGCTTCCGGCTACACTACGGACAAGGAGTTCGATGAGATAGTGCAGTCTGCGGTGCTGTCGAACGATGACCACAAGACATCCCCGCATCGGATCGCCGAGGGCTCTTCGGGCTCCTACTTCATCTGCAACGCAAAGGCAGACCGCATCGCCGTCTTCAAGCCACAGGACGAGGAGCCGTACGGCCCGCTCTCGCCGAAGATGGCCAAGTGGCTCCAGCGCAGGCTGTGCCCGTGCTTCTTCGGCCGCGCCTGCCTCATCAACAACACGGGCTACATTTCGGAGGCCATGGCCAGTACCCTCGACAGGCAGCTCCAGAGCTACCTGGTCCCTTATACGGGTGCAGTCTCCCTATATTCCCCAGCCTTCTACTACCCGTTCTTTTACACCGGCAAGCGGAGCCCCAAGATCGGCTCGTTTCAGCTCTTCTTGCAGGGGTACCAGTGCTCAGACGAGTTCTTCAGAGAGTACCCGCTTCCAGACGATCGCAAGATAGTCACCATAGAGGCCCGGCGCCGCGGAAACGAGTTCTGGACGGACGACCTGATTGCGCAGCTGCGACATGAAGTCGAAAAGCTCGTCATTCTCGACTTCATCATGCGCAACACCGACCGCAGCTTCGACAACTGGATGATCAAAGTCGAGGATGGCAAGCTGCGCATCGGCGCCATAGACAATGGGCTCGCCTTCCCCTGGGAGCACCCGAGCGAGTGGAGATCGTACCCGTACAGCTGGCTGTACCTCCCACTCTCGATCATCGGCAACCCATTCTCCGAGGAGGCTCGGAGCCACTACCTACCGCTGTTGACCTCATCTTTCTGGTGGCACGACACCGTGTTGAAGCTGCGCGAGGTCGCCAGCCGCGACGCCCACTTCAGACGCAGCGGGTTCCGCAAGCAAATTGAGGTCCTCAAGGGCCAAGCCTGGTGTGTTCTGGAGACACTCAAGGCCGACGGAGAAGGTCCCCTTGACCTGATACAGAAGCCGCGCATGCTCGTCATTGACCAGCAGGTCCCTGCACGCAGCACGTCGTCCGTTGTTGGATCTAACCCCGGCCAGCTCGGCCAGCTGTGGTACAAGTTCCTCGACGGCGAGATCGACGAGGAGAACTATGAGCGGCAGCGCCGCTACAGCCACAACGACTACGGGTCCATCGAGAGCTCAAACAGAACGGGCTGCCAGCTCGGCGCAAATAGAGGCAGCGCAGTCCTCCCTGCGACGGCTAGTCCGTCATCAGCCGTCAACCGTTATGCTATCATCGAGCAGCTTCATGTCGTTGAGACGCGAGCGCCGGTGTTCACATGGTGTTGAGGATGTGCTGACAATTTTATGATACCCAAATGACGTCTCAGTCGAGTCCCTGTAGTCCCCGTATATATATATATAGTCCCTGTAGTCCCAATTTTTTTTTTTTTTTTTGGCAGTCATCGGCAGTTACTCTTTTTGGCAGACCTGTCATATCCGATTAGATAGCGTCGGTCCGGAAAAGTTTAGCGGACTTGAATCCAGATCTCATCTCGGCTGACTATACATCTGTTTCTCTTCTGGTGCCATGACGAAGCCGAGGCCACTACCACCAAAGGCCAAGAAGGTTCTTTCTATTCAGTCGCACGTTGTCCACGGCTACGTTGGCAACAAGGCTGCAACTTTCCCGCTGCAGACCCTGAACTGGGACGTCGACGTGCTTAACAGCGTCAACTTCTCTAACCACACAGGCTACGGCAGCTGGGAGGGTGTGAGCTACTCTGCCGAGGAGCTCGGCAACCTCTTCGAAGGTCTGCGCAATATCGATATGAAATACGATGCCATTCTGACGGGATACATTCACGGGGCAGGGACTTTGAAAGCCGCTGGAGAAGAGTGCCTGCGGATCAAGAAGCAGGCTCCCTCGACCATGTGGGTTTTGGACCCGGTGATGGGCGACGAGGGCCAGATGTACGTCTCTGAAGACGTCATCCCCGTGTATAGAGAGCTGCTGTTGCAGAAGGGGTGCGACATCATCACTCCGAACCAGTTCGAGCTGGAGCTGCTGCTCAAGACCAAGATAGACGGCGTTGGGACGCTCCGAGAGGCCTGCCGCCGGGTGCACAAGGAGTACGGCGTTAAGCACCTCGTTATCTCGTCGCTGACGCTGACATGCGAGCAGCTCGGGCTGCCCGACTCGAATGCGATTATCTGCTGTGTCTCGTCGGTGACACAGCCCGGACTGGTGCTCTTCGAGATCCCGCGCATGGACTCGTACTTTACCGGTGTCGGCGACCTGTTCTCTGCGCTCCTGCTGGACAGGATGTACCGCTCAGGTGAGAGCATTGTTGTCAGCACGAACCAGGTGCTGACGGTGATGAAGAAGGTGCTCGAGATCACGCGCGGGCTCTGCATCGAACAGCTCGGCTCAGACGTGCAGGCGAAGATCGGTGACTTCCACACGATGAAACAGTGCGAACTGCCGATCGTTGAGTGCATGGATATCTATGGGCAGAGAGAGGAGCACTTTAAGCCGGTGGCCATATAGAATGTAATATAGATAATGAACATCGGGTCGTTCAACACAGAAATGGGTAGACCACTACATATAAGAGACAGAATAGCATCCATCAACGCATATAACGACACTCACACACTCTTCATCTACCAAATGCTCCATCCCGAAAATACAATCCTACTCGTCTTAATCCCTCTCCTCTGCTACCACACAATCCTTGTCACAGTTTTTTTCCCATGCTAACCCGCCTACCCACCACTTTAGGAAGGCCCCTCTCTCACCTCGGAAACAAAAATTTTTCACTCTCGAGATCTCGGCAGCGAGAGACAGATTTCCTCGGAGTCGGAGTAAATATGATGTATATGCCAGCCCAATTAGAGGACGCCTAAAAAACTCCTTTGAAACAACGGGGACACTCCGTGCCCCCCACATAACCGACTCAATGATGCCCAACGCAATGCTGTAGACAGACCAAACAGGCGTCGTTGACACACTAACACACACCTCGGACCCGTGCCCATCTGCCCCTTCTCTCTTCTCCCCCCCGAATTGATTTCCTATGTCACGTGACTCTCGAAAATCATACAGCGATCTTGCCAGTGCCACCACACCTTGGTCAACGTCAGCGCCGAGGAGAAACCTTCACTTCTGCACCAACCTTCTTCTTCCAACTACCAAAACATGCTTACCCCACACGGTGGTGTCCTCCAGGACCTTATTGCCAGAGACCAAGCAAAGAAACAGGACCTCCTCGCCGAGGCTGCCTCTCTCGAGAGCGTCTCGCTCACTGACAGACAGCTCTGTGACTTGGAGCTCATTCTGAACGGTGGATTCTCTCCACTGACCGGCTTCCTCAACCAGAAGGACTACGACAACGTCGTCAAGAACATGAGACTCGCCGACAACACCGTTTGGACGATGCCAATCACCCTGGACGTTGACGAGGCCACCGCCAAGTCCCTCAAGGCTGCTCAGAGAATCGCTCTCAGAGATCCTAGAGACGACGCTGTGCTGGCCATTCTCACCGTCGAGGACGTGTACAAGCCGGACAAGGCCGTCGAGGCCAAGGAGGTTTTCAGAGGCGACCCAGAGCACCCTGCCGTCAAGTACCTCAACGAGATCGCCGGCGACTACTACGTCGGTGGTGCCGTTGACGCCATCGCCCTGCCAGTGCACTACGACTACACTGGAATCAGACTCACGCCAGCCCAGCTGCGCTCGCAGTTCGCCTCGAGACACTGGAACCGCGTCGTCGCCTTCCAGACCCGTAACCCGATGCACAGAGCACACCGTGAGCTGACCGTCCGCGCTGCCCGCGACAAGCTCGCCAACCTGCTGATCCACCCTGTCGTTGGCCTGACCAAGCCAGGTGACATCGACCACTTCACCAGATGCAAGGTCTACCAGGAGATCATCAAGAAGTACCCTAACGGCATGGCTTCGCTCTCGCTGCTCCCTCTGGCCATGCGCATGGCTGGTGACCGTGAGGCTGTCTGGCACGCCATCATCCGTAAGAACTACGGTGCCACCCACTTCATCGTCGGCAGAGACCACGCCGGCCCTGGCAGCAACTCCAAGGGTGTGCCATTCTACGGCCCATACGATGCCCAGGAGCTGACGGAGAAGTTCGCCTCCGAGCTGGAGATCGAAGTCGTCCCATTCCGCATGGTGACCTACCTCCCAGAGCAGGACCGCTACGCTCCGATCGACACCGTCCCAGAGGGCACCAAGACCCTCAACATCTCCGGTACCGAGCTCAGAAAGAGACTGAAGACTGGCGCCGCCATCCCCGACTGGTTCTCGTACCCGGAGGTTGTCAAGATCCTCAGAACCTCGAACCCTCCAAGACCACAGCAGGGCTTCGCCATCTACATCACCGGTCTGCCTTTCTCGGGTGTCTCGGCCCTCGGTGACGCTCTCCAGACGACGCTGAACCAGTTCAGCTCTGGCAGACACATCACCCTTCTCAACGGCGTCAACCTCTCCCGCGACACCTACCCAGTCGTGCTTTCGGAGCTGATCAAGTCCGGTGCCGGTGTCATCATCGCCGACGCCGAGGAGAAGGATATCACCGTCCCAACCGCGGCTGAGAGACTCGCCATCAGACAGGCCGTCTCCAAGGTCGGCACCTACATCGTGATTGCCGTCGACACCCCACTCGAGGAGGCCAAGAAGAACGACCGCATCGGCTACTACGCTGCCCACCCTGAGGCCGAGAAGTTCGTCGTCAACAAGGACGCCGACATCGTTGCCTCGCTCTCGAACGACGGCATCTACCAGGCCCTGCAGAAGGTTGTCTTCTTCCTCGAAGAGGAGGGATTCTACAAGTTCTAAAGGCCCATTGTCTCACTCTCCCCTCCCTCCCCCTCTCCACGCCACTTATATACATATGCCCTCAAAGTCTCTCTTAACAATCAACCTATTCTGACTATTCCTTTTGAGTAGCACACGTCTTTTCCCGGGATTCCTTCCCCCACACAGAACTTTGATTTCTTTCTGTGTAGAAGTGGGCCGGCCTGCTGGAGCTCGCCGGCGCAGCCCGCCTTATTGGCCACTGAAAATTTTTCAACACACCGTCACTGCAAGCACCGACTTCTTCCCCAGTACAGACGCCCACAAACCGTCCGCCCCAGATAACACCCCACCTCGCTGCCCGACACCCTTTATTGCACCCCCTGCGTCAGACCAGGCACTTCGCGCTCCCGATTATATCCAACCTCAAGTCCCCCCCACGGTACTATTCTAATCTAAAGCCCAAAGTCGCGCGCGCCCTGCCTTCTCTCCAAAGAAGTCTACTACCCTGTGTTTTTTTTCCAGAGAGGGAGCGTCGAATTTTTTCCTCTACTTCGCGAAAGTTTCAACACTCTCATCCAAATCCACCCCCACACTCTTTAAAAAGGCCTTTCAACCTAAGGAGCGAAAAGGGATCATCTCCGCGTGGGAAACAGCCTCTTGCCATTATGCCCTCAGAGTCCCCACAGTACTACTACATCAACGGCAAGATCTCGACTTGTCGACGCTGCAAGCGCAAGCGAACTCTCGATGAGCAGCCCGAACACCTCCAGTTTAAGACCTGCTACCGTTGCAGGATGATCGAGCGTGATCAGAAGAAGATCAACCAGTCCAAGCGGCCCGGCGCTCTGTCGCCGTCGCCGCAGAGTGCCCCACCTTCCTTGACCGACGGGCCGAAGCCGTACATGGAGAGCCGCAGCCACAGCCACGGCCATAGCCACGGCCATGACAAGTCTACGCATAGAAACGGATCTATTGGACTCGGCTCCCAGAGGAGCTCTGCCAACGACCGCGCTGCCGCTGCCGCCGCCGCCGCGAGTCGCACGGGCCGCGGCCTAGACATCGCTGCAATCCTTGGCCCCCTCGGATCGGCCAACGCGTTCCGCGTGCCAGAAGAGACCACCCTGCTGCCAGATGCCTCGCTCGAGACGTTTGCTCCAGAGCTGACCGTGCCCGCCCCGAGACAACTTAAAGGCGGGGCGGCCAGTGTCAACGGCGTCAACGGCGGCGCCAACAACGGATACATGCCATCGAGGACGCCGCAAAACCAGCACTCGTTCAGGCAGCGCGGGTCACTGAAGCCGGAAAAGCCGTCGGGCTTCGCGCCATTCAAGGTGTCCAAGATCGACCCACGGACGCTCTCGCCGCAGAAGCGCCACCGTCTGCAGAACTCGTTCCTCGCTGTTCTGCGCAGAGACCAGAAGGACATAGGCTCGCTGCACTACAAGCCGGTGGACCTCCAACAGACACAGTGCCTCAACTGCGGCCGCATACTCGGCAAGCGCGACTTGAACAAGCAGCTCTGCGAAGGTTGCAGCGGGCTCGAGAGCGTTATACACGACAAGTTCGACACATACCTGACGGTGCTCCAGCTCAACCGCAGTAGCGACATGTACAAAGTGTTCTTCGTCACGAGGGAACCCGTCGACAAGCTGCTCAAATCCTCGTTGACCACCGGTCGGTCCGGGGCCAACATCCTCACGGCGCTCTACGACAAGTACGTCAAGCCAATCAACGAGTACACCGGCGCCGAGTTCATCTTTATGAATCCTGCACAGACGCTGGACCCAACCACTGGACAGCCAACCAAGTCGTCTGTGATCCGCCGGTTCCTCAGGTGTGCCAGGGACAACGAGTCCCGCAAGCCCATCGTGGACGAAAACTTTGAAAACTTCGACCCGGTCCTCTTTGGCACCGACACTGAGGCCGACCCGGAGGAACAACTCAAGCTGGACTTGAGAGGTCGCGACACTGCTCTCGAATGTTGCAGCTCCCTCATGTCGCTCTCCTATGACACCACCAGGGGCGACCTTGTGTTATGCTTCTCGCATAGGCCTCACCGCCACTAACCCCTCAACTGTACATCTCATCTTTGCTGTATATTATATAAAATAGATTCACCCTATAGATAAAGTTGTGGTAGCGGTTCCATTCGGCCGAACCAGCGACTCGGTGCTGCCGCAAGCACCCATGATGGAGATCAGGTTTGGGCTGCCCGGGCGCAGCAACATACTCGTCCTTGGAATGGCTCCTGAAACGGCCAGACGTCGCAATTCTCCACGAATGTTGTCTGGTGCAACCCCGCTGCCGAGGAGAGTGGTGGCGATACCCGCCACGACCGGACTGGCCATAGAGGTGCCCGACATCTTCTCAACCACACCGTAGTCAAATGGATTGTTGGACAGGCTCACGACACCAACACCCGGAGCGAAGATATCGACGCAGCGTCCCCAGTTGGAGAAGCTTGCGATCTTATCCTTCGACCCGTCGATGGCACCGACTGTAAGGGCAGAAGAAGAGCCAGCCGGCGACGTTCTACAGGCATCAAGATTGCTGTTTCCGGCTGCAGCCACAACAACCAGCCCAGAATCTGTTGCCGCTTCAACCGCTGCATCCAGAATCGTACTTCTGGAGGCACCAAGCGATAAATTGGCCACCCCTGGCAGCCCGGAATCGGCCCGGTGGTGGACGGCATACTCCAAACCTGCAATGACAGATGATAGGGTGCCCTGACCGTGCTTATCGAGAGTCTTAACAGAGATCAAGTTGGCCCTCTTGGCCACACCGTACTTCTTTGAGCCAATGATACCAGCAACGTGGGTCCCGTGACCAACATAGTCGATGTGCTTCAGGTCGTCCGAGAAATTGGGGCCCATGGTAGCCCTGCCTTCGAACTCGGGGTGTTCAACAAAGACACCAGTATCCAAGATATACACATTGACATCCTCACCAAGATTGTCATCGTCGTAGCAGTACTCGGTGTCCTCACGTTCGACGGGCCCCTCCTGCGACAAGCGAACAAGATGTGCCGGAGCGTCGTACTGGGTCGTGTAGTCAACGGCCTTCACAATGATATCAGGAGTTATTTTCTCAATGAGTGGATTGTCAGTGAGCCGCTGAACCACCTCGGTAGCAAAGTCTCCTACAATACCTTCGAACTGTCCAAACGAGATGATGCTCTTGATCCCAGCACGCACATGGCTGAAGGATTTGACCTTGTCGTCCTCCTTGCAAAGGCTCTCCAGGGTGAACGGCTTCTTCATTTGAACGAGGTATCTAGTAGTCTTCTGCCAAGTACTACTATCAACGGGCAGACCAGAACAGACGGTCATAATAGCAAAGAGAATGGTGAAGAGCATGGTGGCAGGCCGCTCTGTAACTACAAAAACCTTAGTTTTCGGAATCATCTTTTTTGACAATTACCTATCCGAAGTCCCGTTTTATCCTAATTCGGCAAGAAGAGAATCTTAAAAAGCTTGGCACTCCCTAGCTCACAGAAGTGCGCTATAATCAACTTCAAAGGCAGGCATTTTAAATTAGACATTAGTTAAAATAATTATTTGATCTCCTTGAGCAGCTTCTCCTTCTCCTCCACAGGAAGAAGAGCCAGAATCTCGGAGAGACCCTCGGCGGTGTGCTTAGGGTCATTCTTAAACAGGAGGGCCAACGTCTTCTTAACGTTGTCACCCTTCAGCTTCTTGATCTTGCTGTCGAGCAGCTTGTGGTTCTCCTCGATCCACACGGCGACATCGCGGTCATTCTCGCTGTCGAGGGTGGATGGATACCACGAATTCAGTCTGGAGACACGCTCCAGTCTGGTCGACTGTGGGAGCTGGTCAGCAATGCGCTTGACCAGGTACTCCTCGTTCAGCCGGCGGCGGACACGCCAGAAGAAGAAGCGACGAGCCTCAGGCCAGTCAAGCTCCTTTCTGATAACACCCTTCGCCAGCATACGGCCAGAACGGTCGTGCAAGTCTGCGAACTGCACGGAAATCTGGCGGTAGATAGGGAAGAGTCTCTTGTGGCGCTCGTTGAGCTCGGAGGTCAGCTTGGAGCGTTCGTCATCGCTGAGCGAACTGTCCTTCAGCTTCTCGGAGAGCTCCTTGCACTTGTCGTCAAGGCGGTCCATCGTCTTGACCAGCTTGTTCTCTCTGTACTTGATACCAACAAGTCCGGCCGGCTCCAAAACACCGGCGCGGGAGTTGACATCGGCGTACATCTCCATCATGTCTGGGTTGATGGTTGGGTCAACAACGACCCAAGAACCTCCACGCAACTCTCCAGTAGGCGGAATGTATGTGAAGATAGGCTGCTTGTAGTCAACGAGAGCGTCGACGATGAAAGAACCGTACTTGAGAACCTCATTGTACATGTCACGCTGTCCACCGGAGAATCCACGCCAGTTGGCAAGGATCATCAGTGGAAGCTGCTCACCGTGGTTGAAGTCGTTGATAGCCTGCGCAGTCTTGAAGGCAGAGTTAGGGTACCAGACCTGTCCAGCCTCCTGCAGAATCATCTCAGTAGAGTCTGGGTTAGCAGGGTCAGCTGGAACTCTGTTCTCAACCATACGGGTCTCGACACCGATGACACCCATTGGGATACCGCCAAGGCGGGCTCTACCAATGACGACACCTCTGGCCCATCCAGAAAGAGTCTCCTGGAACGAGTCCTTGTCGAACATACCGTACTCGAAACCGTCCTCAGAGTCGCGACCGCCAATCATCCATCTGACGTCATATGGCTCGTCAATGGTTGGAGCGTAGTCAATGTCTCTGTCCCAAGAGTCCTTGGCGTTAACCAGGACTGGAACAGGCTGACCACGCTTAGCAGGAACGAACGACAGCCAGTCCATGATCTTCTGGACACCGCTGAGGTCATCCTGGGCAGTCAGGTGCGAAACACCGTTCTTGTACATGATCTGAGTACCACCGAGCTGCAGGTTAGAAGCATAGACCTCACGGCCAAGCAGCTTGTTGATGGCAGGAGCACCAGTCAGAATGATAGGCTGGCCTTCAACCTGAATGGCTCTCTCACCAAGACGAACCAGGTAAGCACCGATACCAACGGAACGGCAAGTGACCAGAGTAATGGTGAAGATGTCCTTGTAGGCGCGCGAGGTGGCACCGGCAATCAGACCGGAACCACGCAGGCACTCGACACCCAAACCATCCTCGGAACCGACGATAGTCTTGATGACGTAGCGAGTCTCGCCCTCCTCGACAGTCTTCTCAGTGAGAACAGACGACCACTTGCCGGCCTTCTCAAGGGAGACCTTGTCCTCCTCGGTCAGGTACAGGTAGCTGAAGCCCTTGGATGGGTCAGAAGCCTCGTTCCAGGCGACCTTATAGTATGGAAGAAGCTCTTCAGCCATGCCGATACGAGCACCAGAGTTGGCAGACAGGTAGATTCTAGGCAGGCCGAGCTTCTCGGCACGCTTAGTAACCTTGTCAAAGAAGGCATCCTCCTGTGGACCGAACGAACCGATCTTGTAGGTGATGTCGTTGGCAACAATGATAAACTGGCGGCCCTTAGGGTACTCAGGAGTCTTCGCAGTGACAAGGAATGCAACCATGCCGATGTCATTGGCACCAGGCTCACGAGAAACGGCAGTCAGCTCTCCGCTCTCATCAAGGATAAGCTCCTCAAACGAGAGGAAGTCATCACGGAATTTGACGGATGGGTCGTACTTGCGCCACTCCTCAGACAGAGCCTGTCTAAAGAGCTCTGGGAAGTCGTAGACATAAGTAGTTCCCAGGGAGTGGGCCTTCTGGCGCTTAGGCTGGAGCCACTCCTTAGTTGGGTAAGGAGTAGAGATTGGACGAAGGTGCATAGAGCCTGGGGCACCAATGGACTTGAAGATCCACTGGCCGCTGGCGCTGCGCTCCTCGACGTAAAGCTCAGACTTGACGACGTAACCAGAAACGTTGTTGATCATGGCACGGAGTGGGAATGGAACACCAGTCTCGGGATCAGTGCACATAATCCGAATCTCAGCACCAGTGACTCTCAGACGCCAGAGTCTGCGGCCGAATCTCTCCAGGAAGCCACCGAAGGCAGCCTCAACATCCTTTGGAGTGATGTTGAAGATAGCCGAGAAGTTGATGAAGATGTGGTTCATGTCCGTGTTAGAAGTGTCAATGACCTCGAGAGTGTCGAGGATGTCACTAATGAGACGGTGAGCCTCAGAGATGAGGTACTCAGAAGCAGTAATGTCATCTCTGATAGAACCGGTACGCACGATACCTCTAGTAAAGTAACGCTTGTCAACACCAGCTGAGTTCTTGGCAACAGCCTCATAAACGTGGATGTTACGGTTGTCAGTCGAGATCGGCTTGATCTCGAAGTTTGACAGACGACCAAGCTCGAGCTGGAAGGCAAGAGCTGGCTCAATGTGACGAATGGCCTCGTCCTCAACGTACTTAGTACCTGGCTCGGAAGTCTTGAAGGTGAAGTAACGTGGGTAGGTTCCGACCTTGTCACCAAGAACAAACGAGACACGTCTCAGACCGGCACTGTTAAGCTCCTCCATGTTGTCATCGACAATCTCCTGCATACGGGAAATAATCTGAGCCTCGTTGGTGTAACCCTCAGCAGAGTTAAGAACAACATTACAAACGTTCAGAAGCTCCTTGCCGTTCGAATACTTCTTGAGCTCCTCAACACCCTTAAGCAGAGCATCCTCAGCTTCGTCAAGATGTGGAACAGCAACAAGGAAACCAGTACGGGTAGGCTGGGAGTCGTTCTTGTTGATCATGAACGTGAAGTCAGAGACAGACATCGCGCGGTCCATCGAAGAGGCAGAAGAGCTCGAAGACTTCCGGAGGTGCTCTGGAACAGCGTTGAAAGCAGACTTCGAAAGGCTTGGCAGCTGGAACTGCCACATAACAACAGGAATATCGCCGGCATTCTCAGGGTTGATGTGCTTCAGCTCGGAAATACTGTAAGCACGGTATCCTCTTCTGACATAGACCTCGGCAGCGGCAGCAGCGACCCAAGGGTCATTCGAGGTCAGGAACTGGGTCAGAACATCGAAGACAGTGTACTTAGAGTCGATAACATCCTGAATAACCTTTGTGTCAGGCATACGGTGCTCAGAACCAGAGCCGCCGAACTTGGTGTTGACAACAGAAGACTTTAGGATGTGCTCAAGCTGGTCACAGCGCTCATTGATAGAAGGCATAGAGCACTGAATCAGGATCTCACGGGCCTTGAGGGTAGCCTTTGCAGTAGAACGAGACTCGAGGTCAACAATGCTCTGGAGAGCAGGCTTGATGACAGCGACAGCCTCAGCGTTCTCCTGAAGAACTGGCTGGTAAGTGTCAAGAATGGCAATGACCAGGTTGTTCTTGGCGGCAATGCGCGAGTGAGAGAGACCGATGCTCACAACCTTGTTGAGGTCATCCTTGTACTTGTCTCTAAGTTTAAGGATAACATCCTCATGACGGTTGTTAGGGCCAGAGAAGAGCTCCTCAATGTCATGGTAGTCCTTGAGGAGGTCGGCAAAGACCTGGTACTCGTGCGAGCGCAGACCGTTCTTGTAGTCGTTGGCAATACGAACGAGAGGCTCAATGGTCTGCTCGAAGATGACAGGGTCAACGTCCTCATCGGACTTGGCCTTCTGGAACATCTTCAGCACCTGGCGAGACGGGAACTCAGCACCACGGTTCTCGGACCGTTCTATAAGCTCACTGAGCGACTGGTCGAGCTTTGGTGGGAGACGCGAGTGCAGAGCAGAAATCTGGTAACTCCACTCAGAGTATGGGAGCTCTGGGTCACGAAGCACGTTGATCAGGTTCTCAAGGGTGTCCTTGAGGAGGACCTGGTCGTCGTAACCACTGAGAATGTTGTTGAGGATCTGGTGGTACTTGTTGAGCTTGTGCACTGGCTTGGTGCCCTCGATGGTTGGGCGACCGTACTCAGGAAGGGTGCCCTCGAATGGGAGAGCGTGCTTGACCTTAGATGGGTCGTCAAGAGCAAGGATGGCGAGAATGTCACCAGCGTTGACGGTAGTACCAGGCTGCTTGAGCAACTGAATGTTACCACTCTCCTGAGCGACAAGAGGCATGCACATCTTCATGACTTCGACCTCAGCGAAAGGCTGTCCAGCGGAGATGTGGTCTCCGTTTTCGACGAGGTACTTGACCAGCTTACCTGGAGATGGGGTCCGGAGCTGGGTTGGGTCGTTCTCGACCTCAAGCTGAGCAGTCTTTCCGTCGACAGAAAGTCTGGTAGAGCTCACCTCATTCTTCCAGTAGACGGCGTGGGACTTACCGCCGAGGGCGATAAGAAGTCCACCGTCTCTGAGATGACGAGCGTTGACAACAACGCGGGAGCCGTTGATGAACAGAGTGTAGGTACCCTCACCTGCCTCGGTGACAGTGAACTTGTACTTCAGGCCCTCATAGATGAACTCGACGTTGAACATCGTCTTGAGGAGCTCCTTCGAAGGGACCTGACCCTTCTCGAGAGACTTGATGAACTCGGTACGGCACTCCTCGGCCTGGATGAAGGCCTTGGTGACGGCACCGCAGATGACGGCAACAAAGCGGTCAGGACGTTCGGCAGTGAGCTTCTTGGAGATGAGCTCATCGAGCCAGGCGGTGGTCTGTGTGTTCTCTGAGAAGGCAGGGGTCTCGAGCAGTTTGATGAGGTACTCAACGGTGGTGCGGAAGTCACCACGGATGGAGAGCTCTTTCAAGGCGACGACCATGTGCTTTCTAGCGGCGCTTCTGTTCTCGCCGAAGGCGAAGATGTGACCGAACTGAGAGTCCGAGAAGGAGTGAATGGAGGACTGGTTGGCGACAGAGAAGTAACCCCAGACGTTCGAAGAAGATCTGAAGTTCAGCTCATGCAGGGTACCTCCGGAAGGCTTGAAGCCCTCACCAGGGTCCTCGGAGGTGATACGGCAAGCAACACAGTGTCCCTTTGGCACTGGGCGACGCTGGGTCTTGAGAGAATTAGGGTCCTTGAACTCAAAGTCGATCGGAGTTGTAGTGTGTGGGTCGACACCGTAGAGGAGACGGATGTCGGCGATTCTGTGCATTGGGATACCCATGGCGATCTGGAGCTGAGCGGCAGGGAGGTTGACACCGGAGACCATCTCAGTGGTTGGGTGCTCGACCTGAAGCCGGGGGTTGAGCTCGAGGAAGTAGAACTTGTCGTCATCGTGGGAGTAGAGGTACTCGACGGTACCGGCGGAGACGTAACCGACGAGCTGACCGAGACGGATGGCAGCCTGCTCCATCTGGTGGAAGGTCTCAGGTGAGGCGATAGTGACCGGGGCCTCCTCGATGATCTTCTGGTGACGACGCTGAACGGAACAGTCACGTCCAAAGAGGGATATGTCAGTTCCGTACTGGTCGGCGAGCAGCTGGACCTCAAGGTGGCGAGCCGAGGGGGCAAGCTGCATGACGAAGATAGGAGAGCCGGGGATCTCCTCGGCAGCCTGGTGGTAGAGGGTGATGAAGTCCTCAGGGTGGTCGACCATACGAATACCCTTACCACCGCCACCTTCGGAGGCCTTGATCATGACTGGGAATCCGATCTTCTTGGCCTTCTCGAGACCGTCCTCAGGGCCTTCGCAGCAGCCCTTGGCGTAGGTCTCGTCGTCGACGGAGACGAGTCCGGTCTTTGGATCGTGGATGACCTTGTCGATACCGGTTCCGGACCATGGGATAGTCGGCACCTTGGCGTTCTGGGCGACGATCGTGGAGGAGATCTTGTCACCGAGGGACTCCATGGCGGAGGCAGGTGGTCCGATGAAGATAATCTTGCGTGGGGAGGCAGCGAGCTTGGTTGGCAGGTCTGGGTTCTCGGAGGCATGACCCCAGCCGGCCCAAACGGCGTCGACCTTGGTACGCTCAGCGATCTCGACGATGAGGTCGACGTTGGCGTAGTTGTTGTTGTTGGTGGAGCCGGGCACCTCGACGTACTCGTCGGCCATGCGGATGTATTCGGAGTTGGCGTCGAGGTCCTCTGGGGTGGCCATGGCGACGAACGTGATGAGGTTCTCATCGCCAAAGGTCTCGTAGGCCCACTTGCGCACGGAACGGATCTCCTTGACGGCGGCGATACCGTTGTTGGCGATCAGGACCTTGCGGATGACGGTGTGTCCACCGTGGCTGACGACAAAGTCCTTGACGAGCGAGGGCTCGGCGGTCTCAATGGTGTTGAGACCGATGAAGTTGCTAGGCAGCTTTCTCTGCTGCTCGGTGAGGGAGACAGTCATTGAGGAGCTGAAGCGAAACTGGAGTAGTTGGAAGTGAGTACTGGTACTGCTATTAAAGGTACGACTGAAGGCTGTCGCTTGTCGTGTGAACCGTGAAAAAAGGCGTCTGCTGGGTGTTAGTGATCTAGAAAGGAGCAGTAATGGCATCCGATGTGCGGGCCATCTATGTGGGTATTAGCGCAGCCGGTTCAGAAGTGCAGAGTGCTGAGTCTGGGGGTGAAAAATGTGGGGCCCAACTCCCCCAGCTTTGCACACATTTCCGGAGAGGACGCGCCAAGCCGGGGGGTGAAAAAATGCACAGCCTGGAAAAAAAGCGTTCGGTTGGGTATGTGGCCGGTGCGGGAGGTTAAGAGTGAGGAAAGGTTCGAAAGGAACGTGCGATCTGCTTAGGCTCACGCAGTTCTGTTCGACTGATAACCTACTGTCCATTGGATAAACTGTGGTTGCTTTGAATGTTCATTCCAAACCTCTCCCATTGCCAATTCCTCCCTTGCTCCTCCAACAAAGCCCACCCGTTGCACCTGCGCTGACCGGCGAGCCGATCTCTTAGTATTTACTTACCTGTAACTCAATATCCGCTTAGGATGCTGCTAGAGACTTCGAATGAAACGATAACACAGGACAACACCGTCGAACCGTTTTCCTGTAGTCTATAAGAAACTCCCTTGAAGCTGGACGTCAGTGAAAAATGGCACCCCGCGGTATATATATGAGAGGACCCGATCTGTTGAGCTGAGCGCCGAGAAAAAGAAACGCCCACCGGGACTGGGGCCGAAATTTTTTTTTCAGTGTGATCGAGGGAGCTAGCTGGCTGAGAGTAGGGACGGGAGGCGGTTGGTCAGTGGATGAGGTCACTGGGAGGACAGACGTTGGGCTCGGATGGTCTGTGTAGCTGTATGACAAGGGATGGGAGGGCGGGGAAGTTATTAACAATGATACGTAGCAGGGTACCGATTGACTCACAGCACTGGACCAATTCGCTACACTCCTGGAGTCCCTGAAACTAAACTATTATGGGTTTTTACTACTATGCTAGTGCCGGGCCGCGCCGGACCTGCCTGGCGGGAGGGAAGCTAGTGTGCGACTGGCGAGAGGGAAGCTCGGAGAAGGGAAGGGCCAGGGGCTGAAAAAAAAACGGAACAAACCGCCTGGTAAAAGGGATGCTTGTTGCCACCACTGAGGGAATCTGATCGTGGGTAGATGCCAGGGGACTTACGTCACGAATCCACAATGAGTGAGTGGGTGTGTATACTTTTTTTTAATTTTTTCGCGTCTCCAGCTCCCATCCCAGTACGTGTGTCCCAACAGTCCAACAAATGTCTCGCGGGGCAACGAAGAAAACTTGGAGGGAAAACTGGGAC
This sequence comes from Xiuguozyma silvatica, assembly GCA_018344475.1. Taxonomy (NCBI): domain Eukaryota; kingdom Fungi; phylum Ascomycota; class Pichiomycetes; order Pichiales; family Pichiaceae; genus Xiuguozyma; species Xiuguozyma silvatica. The sequence continues at coordinate 7,907 of JADIOY010000065.1, read as the reverse complement.
AACTTTGGAGTACGGAGGTTGCGACGATCGACGGGGCGGAAACTGAAAATACAGAAGTCGTCGAGTTCAAGGCAGTGCAGTGGGGGTGAGTTAAAATTCCGGGGTAGAATAGTAGTAGTCAGACTTGTTAGTCAGACTTTGCTATGCCACTCGACCAGGACGATATCATTAAAGGCACCGATAACGACGCCCTTTCGAGCAGACTATCGTGCTTTCTCAAAGGTTATTTACCTGGGGACACTGCGATCGCCGAGGTCGTCCCCCTTATGGTCCGCTACAAGCTGCTCTCCATAGAAAGTGAGTTCAAGCGCTTCGCCGTGGCGAGGAACCTCAAGAAGTCGTACTTCAACCTCGTCGACACCTCTGCGAACAACGGCTCACAGCCTCTGAGACGTCCATCTGCCGGCCAGCTGGTCCTCAAGAGCCCAGTGATCAACCGGGGCACCTGGCTGCGGACGGCTGCAATCAACGAGGTGATCGATCAGTTTCTTGCCAAGAGCTTGGCCGCCGGCGAGCAGGTCCAGATCCTGTCGCTTGGTGCAGGTAACGACACACGGCCATTCTATCTGGTTCCCAAGTACGCGAATCTGACCTATTTTGAGACCGATTTTGAAGGGAGCTGCAAGATCAAGAAGTGTTCGATCCTGAGCAGTGAATCTTTGAGGAGTGCAGTTGGACTCAACGATTCGTCCAATTCCCAGTCTCCGCCAACGACGTACAAAGAGTTTGAACAAATCGACTGCAATCTTGATACTGACCGGTACCACCTTCTCGCTGGAGATCTGCGCAATGGCGTTCCCGAGAGTGCCAGCTTCGATTGGTCGAAGCGGACGCTCGTGCTCAGCGAGTGCTGCATCTGCTACATGGGCACGGAGGAGTCTGACCGGCTGCTGCAGTCACTGAAAGACGGCCTGGACCACGGAGAGTTCTGCATATACGAGCCGATGGGTGGCGAAGAGAGCAGCGAGAGCCGGTACGGTCAGGTCATGGTGCACAACCTCAAGACCCGAGGAATCGAGATGCCGAACCTGATGGTGTACAACACGACGGAGAAGCAGCGGTCGCGGTTCCTGAAGATGGGAATATCATCCAGTGATCTGCAGGTCGAGGACATGAAGCAAGTGTACAACCGGATGCCGCGTGGAGAGATCGGGAGGATCTCGCGGCTTGAGATGCTGGACGAGCTCGAGGAGCTGAACCTGATCAACAGCCACTACTGCCTGGTCCAGGCTACGTGGTAACGAAGGGCGTCTTGTGTGATTATCCATCCATTCGTAAGTATATAGACAAGTTGGTAAAAAGTGATGTAAAGATTTATGCCGGTGCTTGAAGCCTCTTGAAGCTCTCTCAAGCAAACTGCTTCTGGCGCTGGGCCTCCTGGCGCATGAGCAGTCTCTTGAATCCACACCAAGTGCCTGCAGCGCCCGTCATGAGTCCGGCACCGACGGCCATGGCACGAGGGCCGGCCGTGCACTTGAAGAGGGCACCAGTGAGGAAGCCGGCAGCGAGCGAGTTCCAGTCGTCGTGCAGGCCTCTCTTGTTGTCGAGGACAGCGTCAAAGATGTTGTACATCAGGGCGAGCACGCCCGAGTTGTTGCCGACGTGCGGGCCGAACTTGGTAACCTGGTTGAGCACGGTGTTGAGCTTGAGCTTCATCGGCACCGATCTGAGCTCGCCGGTGACTGGGTCCAGCTTGGGCTGCGGCATGTGGGCGATACCCTCGCTGAGTCCCTTGGTACCACCAACGACCAGGCCCGACAGGTAGCAGGCGCCCGTGCCGTAACAGAGGTCGTCCTGCCAGCCTCTCGAAGGCAGGATGCCGTTGCCAGTGCCCTCCATAGTCGAAAGCTTCTCCTCATCCAAGTCCAGGTACTCGATGTCCTTGTCAAGGCCGGCGAGTGGGTGGAGCCTGGACGGGTCGAAATCGGCCGAGTTCAAGATACTGGAGACGTTCTGGTCAGGGTCCTCGGCGGCCGGGGCGGTCTGCGAAAGCTCCTTCGACTCGTCGACGCTCAGCGTCTCGTCCTTACTGATCTGGGCCTCGGGCACCTCCGGGTGCTCCTCGACGTTGTTTCCTCCTCCAAAGAACCACATGGTGCTTGTCTAAGTGATGTAATTCTATTTAGCGAGGCGAGCTTTTGAAAAATTTTTGCAAGCAAAAAGAATCTGCGGGGGAAGGAAAGAGAAGGGTGAGGATGAGGGGGGTGGGTGAGGAGGGTGAAATATTTCGACCATTAGCTTTGCTAACAGGTTGACTAATACCTTTTTTTTTTTTTTCTTTCTTTCTCTTTCCGCCGGCACCCCATCAGATCCATCCCGAGTCATTGCGCCATAGTTTTTTTTCACCATATTTTCTTATCTAAAATTATTGTATAGGACGGGGGGAAAAACTGGGGCCCAACTCGGCCTTTTCTAATAGTCACACATCTCTTCTATGGCGCTGCTAACTTCGTGGTCTCTGGGGCTCTTTTTCCTGGGCTGCGTTGTCCTGCTCTGGGTGCTATCGTCGTTCTTGCTGAACGGCATCTTCGAGCAGGGAATCTACAACAAGCCGCTCCTTATAACGTGGCTCAACACCACCTCTTTTATAGTGTACCTATTGCCCTACTATGTGGAGAAGCAGGCCAAGATGCTCGGCAAGGGCCGCAGCATCCCGTCGTATCTGACTGGTGCCTCCTACGAAGATGCCGAGGAGGACGAAGAGGCCTGCATAATCCCTGACGACGAGGCCTCCAACACAGAGTCGCTCGTGATCGTCGACTCTCGTACAGAGCTCGAGCAGATGGAGCCGCTGACGGTGCCGGAAACCGTGAGGCTCTCTTTCTGGTTCTCGATCCTCTGGTTCACGTCGAACCTGCTCAACAACGCTTCGCTCTCCTACACATCCGTGTCCTCGCAGACGATCCTCGCCTCCACCTCCTCGCTCTTTACTATGCTCATCGGATACCTGGCCAGCATCGAGACGCTCTCAAAGGCGAAACTCGTCGCCGTCGGCCTCTCCTTGCTGGGTATCGTGCTCGTCACCCAGAATGACGACCCTGGTACCGGGGCCGACCCATTCAAAATCATGATCGGCAACCTGCTCGCGCTGGGCGGAGCACTCTGCTACGGTGTCTACTCGATCCTGCTGAAGCTGGTCGTGAAGGAGGACTCGCGCATCGACATGCGCCTCTTCTTTGGCTTTGTCGGCCTGTTCAACATGCTCGTTCTCTGGCCGCCGATCGTCATCATGAACCGGCTCGGCTTTGAGAAGTTCGAGATGCCACCTTCGCTAAACGTCTGGGCCGTCATCCTTCTCAACTGTGCCACCTCCTTCCTGGGAGACTTCCTCTGGGCGCGCGCTATGCTCCTGACGAGTCCTCTCACGGTAACGCTCGGCCTCTCGATGACGATCCCTGTCGCCATGGTCTGCGACTTCCTGTTCAAGTTCAAGCTCAACTCAGCAGTGTACACGATGGGTGCCACACTGATCTGCTTCTCGTTCTACTTGGTGAACAAGGCCGAGCAGGCTCGCTAGGCCGGCCCTTTCCCTCCACTAATTCGCATACAATCTTCTTCCGCATACACTACAATCATACAATCCTCTAATGCATTACCTAAATATCAAACATCTTGATCGCGTTGAACGGGTAGCCGCGATCTTTGGCCGTGAACGCCGTCGTGAAACAGTTGTACCAGAGAAACAACAGGAATGCCACCGCCAGGGTAGCTGCTCCGGCGTTACCCATGTCACCATTCTTGCCAAGCTTACCCGGCAGCACCAGCAGGCCGATCAACAGCAGGCTGAAACCTATCTGGAAGCCGATCGAGAGGATGATCTCGAAACCCTCCTGGTAGCTGATGCTTCCGGTCAGGTATGTGATACTGCCCGAGGCGGTACGCATGATGAATGGCACGGCGCGCTGCGTGCAGAAGTTGACTCCCGACATGTTAATATAGCAGAGCATCATGCTGATGCCGCACCAGAAGCGTGGCTCGAGGAAGAACAGCTTGGCCTTCTCGCGGTTGCGCTTGATGATCTTGATGATCACCGTCACGATCAGGAACGACTGGACAATCGTCATCCACTCAAACGACTTGTTGATTTTGACGTCGGCGTGGCAAGTCTGGGCGATGAACTTGGCGAAGCCGAGCTCGACGTCGCTGCTGGACATCCGGTCAGAGGCGGGGAAGGCGTAGTGCTCGCTCGTAACGTTCAGGTTGACGGGGAGCACCATACGCGTGTCGAGTGGGTCAGCGTCGTCCAACTTGTAGAGGTCCTCGAATGGTGGGTAGACGAACATCTGCGGGACGCTCTTGACCTTGTACTTCTTGAGGTTCATCAGGTTGTCTCTGTTGGACGCGTCCACCTTGACGAAAAAGACGTTAGCGTCCGGCTGGCTCTTGCGGACCGTGCGTGACACTTCATAGAACACGGGCTCCACTTTCTGGCACAGAGCGCAGCCCGAGGCCGGGTTGCTCGTCGTCAGCAGTGCTGCCAGGTGGTAGTCACGGAGACCCTTACTGTTGAAGAAGACCTCGAAATCCTCCGGCTTGACGTCGATCACACCGTCCTTGGCGGCCGCACGGAGCGGGACCAGGTCGCTCTTCATGACGGCTGCCAACGAGCTGCCAACGAGGCAGACAAGCGTGAGCAGAAACGGCAGGAATTGCATTCTACAGGGAAGAACAAAGAAATGGACTGGCGTCTAGTTGAGGGTTGGTGGTTTTTAAGCTGGTGAGGCAGAGCGCGGGAGTGGAAAAGTCGGTGAAAAATAGCCAGTGCCCAGGCGTCTGCGTGTGCGTGTGCATCTGCGTGTGCGTGGGGCTTAAATCGGAGGATATATAATCATTAGCGTACACATTAGTTTGACCGAGAGAAAGGGCCGGAAGCGACGGGGACAACAAAGGTCTCACCGTCGGGCCTTTCCGGCTTACCGAACGTGGCCAGCCGCCGCGGCATCTCGAAAGCGGGCATCTCCTGGCTCAGGAACTCGCGGTTGGCCGAGATAGCCAGCACCGACGAACTCAGCTGGTTGATGGCATCCCTGTGGCTCGTGGACTCGCGGCGTGCAATCTGCTCGAGTTCGCTGATACGTCCGTTCAATTGCACGATCTGGTGCTTCTGCAGAGCGTTCTCCGTCGACAGCGCCGAGTTGATCGACGTCGCGCTTGTCTCGCTGCTCTTGGCGCTGTGGCTGTGAGACTGGTCACTGGAGTTGCTCTGTGCACTCCGGACACTAACGGGGGATGCCTGGATGGACGCCGACACGAATGCCGGTTGCTGCGTTTGTCTTGCCTCGTCCAGCTGGGCTGTCAGCGTCTTAATCAGCTCCTTCTGCTGGTCCACCTGCTCCATCAGCATCGCGTTACGCGTGTTGAGCTCCTCGATCTCGTCGTATGCCTCGGACGCTGTCTTGCTCATCTGCACGAGCTGCCGTTCGAGCAGCAGAGTACGCTTCACCTGGCCACGCTCACCACCCTCAGTAAGCGTTCTCGGAGTGAGCATGGCACTCACGTGGGCACTAGCCCTGGCGCCGGTCCGCATGCTGGCACGCGGAGTTTGCGGCAAGTCTAGCTGGTTAGACTGGTCGATTTCACCAGCCTGTTTTGAAAAGAATCGCATGCCTAGCAGGAAGAAATAGTGCTTGGCGGAGGGCTGAATGTTCCTCCCTCCCCGCTTTAGCGACCCGCCCCTGCCGGCTCCGCAATTAAGCCGATAGGGGAAAAAAAAAAAAAAAACAGACGGGTCAATTATTAACGCGTTCGCGCGCGGCTGGGAAAGAAAAAGTCTGGCCTTCGGACCTCAAAAGTCTGGCCTTCGGACCTCAAAAGTCTGTCCTTCGGACCTCTGGCTACTGTATCGTGCAGTGTAGATCCTTCTCTATTACATAATTATGGCGATTCCCTTTGCTGTCTAGCAATTCTGGTCGACGTAGTGCGCACGGTCGAAGTACTGGTTCGGGTGGACGATCTGCGTCTCGTCGACCTTCTTGCCCTTCTGCTGGCAGCTGTCGATCTTGTCCTTGTAGAGCAGCTCGAACACCTTTGTGCATGCCGTCTGATACTCGCCCTTCTCGCTCAGGTCCAGCACCTCGCCCATCCGCATGCTGTCCTCGAGCCCCATGTTGCGCAGGCTCGTGCTCAGCTCGTCTCTGTGTAGGTCTCTGTAGGGGCAGCCGTGGTACTCGCTCTTGGTAGGCTTTGGCTTCGACAGGATCTGCTGGCAGTCCCACGGCCGGTACTTGATGTGGCCACCTTCGAGGCCGTAGCTGTGACGGAAGTTGTACCGGTAGTCCTTGTTGAACTTCTCGACGGACATCGAGCCCGGGCCAGACGAGCAGAACTGCGCCTGCCAGAACTTGAGGGCCTCCTCGGAGTTGAGGCCGATGCCCTTCAGGAACAGCGAGAACTGCTGACGGCCCGTATACTTCAGGTGGTGCGTACCTTCCAGGCCAGACATCAGCCGGTGCATACACAGTGGGAACTCGCTGACGAGCTGTTTCACCTCTTCGGCTCTTAGCTCGCCGTCGACGCCGCCGGCAGAACCGTGTACACCGGCTCCGGCACCGTTGTACTCCATGGCGACGTAGCCCTTGGAGATGTTGTTCAGCACGGGGACGAGCCGGTCGTCCTCGTCCAGCGTCGGCAGCGCGCGCATAGTCATCTGCAACTGCTCACGCAGGAACTTGGAGAACTCGTTGGCAACGAGAGACAGCCGCTGGAACTCGCCAACGTACGCGTATCCCTGGTGCAGGAAGGACTGTCTCGAGGAGATCAGCTCAGGGACGTACTCGAATGGCAGCTTGTAAAACTTGCAGCCAGACATGTAGTTGTCGATCTGGTCCTCTGTGACACGCTGAGTCCGCTGATACTCGACGGTCTGCATCAGAGCGTTTCTAATGGCGCCGTGCGAGCATGCCGTCAGCTGGCTCTTGAACTTCGCCTTCTCCTCCTCAGGGACAGGCTCCCATGGCAGATCGATGCTGGCCACAAAGTCCCGCTGCTCCTGTGCGCTCATCATCTCGTATCGCATCTTGAACAGAGCCGTCTCGGCTCGCACGAACCGGTTCCGCAGCTCCTCGGACCGGCAGAACGCCAAACGCAGAATGAAGTGACTGTAGTGGTCCTTCTTGCGCTCCTGGAACAGACTCGAGCTCTCCTTCGATGGCGGGTTCAACGGGAGCAGCTTCTGCAACAGCGGTCTCACAACACTCTCCATCTCCCTGAAACCTTTGCCCAGACTGTGCGACGACTCGATCTGAAGCAACACCTTCAGCCTGTCAATAGCCCACGTCTCAAACTCCTCCAGGGTGATCTCCTCCAGAGGCGGCACCTTGTAGAACGAAAGCCGGTGCGGGTACTGGCCCAGGTTGTCCGTGAACCCTTTCGTGTAGTCCTGCTCAAAGTTGCGACGGCCGTCGACTCTTCTCTTGACCTTTCTAAACATGTCTACGGTGGAAGACTAAGGGTGGTAGACTGGGTTGAAATCGACTCCACGCGTCGCGACGCGCTAAATAAAAAAAAAAAAAAAAAACGGTACCAAAGGTGAAATAATTACTGTGGATTTATTTATTTATGCAGTATGCGAATATGTATGTTGGTTGTCTGTATGTCGATTTGACTGTGGTCAGGCCGTTGTCGTTGGAAGCGGATCGTCGCTCCACTTGTAGCACTTACCGTACCAGGTCCACTTCACGCACTTGTGGACGCCTGGGTCTTCTGTTGGCGTAGGCTCAGCGGACGAGGACGCTGTAGAGTGTTCGCCGTCCCGGCTGTGATCGATGAAGTCCCAGTCGTAGCAGTCGACGCACTTGTGGGCGGGGCGGTCACAGACGGCAGTCTCGTTGTACACTGACAGGATCTCGTCGATCACCTTCCGGAGACGGTGGTTCAGCATGTTCAGGTGCCAGCCGAGGTCCTTGACC
>JADIOY010000064.1:0-44872 GCA_018344475.1 Xiuguozyma silvatica | reverse complement strand
GACTGCTCGAGCCTCAAGGTGCTTGTGATCGAAATCAGAGATGATAACGAGGTGTTCAAGGACAAGAAGGCCTCGCAGAGCATCCCGGTATCGCTGAACCCGTGCCAGATCGAGATGGTCACGGTAGTCTACAATGGCCCTTACAGGGGAGCTCCCTTCCGTCCTGTACGGATGCGCGACGTTATCCTGCGGGGTCACGGCGAGGAGCCTGGTGACGGATACTACCGGCGTCACGGCGGCCGTGGCTTGATCGTGGACCAGTTCGGACAGGTCATTGCCAGAGTGTTGGGGCTGAATGCTGCGACGCTGCGAATCGTCGAAGTCCGGGGACTTGACGCCGGGGTCATCCTACACCACGAAGAGGCCCTAGTCAGCTACCCACAGCTGCAAGTGATTCGAGTCGGCAACCAGAGCATTCCAGGGTTCAGCATGTGGCTGACGCGACTGGAGGAGTGCCAGCGCCAGGACAGGCAGAGACAGCCTGGCTCGGTGCTGCCACCAGCGGTGTGCATTTTCTCCTCGGCGTTGCAGATACGACCGAACATGGATCAGAGCGACCCGGGGTACAGCTGTGTGAGCCACTACCTGGGTGATCCACCAGATACCTGGACTTCCCTCGACGGTCTGGCAAAAGAGTATTTCCGGCTGTTGGTGTGATCCAAAAACTCATCCAACACCCCTTAACTATGGAGTCCCTGCCCGTCCCCCCCACAACCCTCTCTCTCTCTCTCTCGCCGAACTCAATTAGGAAATTTTTGGAGGGGGGGAGGTCGAGGCACTTTAAACACAGGTTATTTTAAGGCACTGCTTTTCCTTTCAGAAGACATCACAATGGCAGCACCATCGGTTCAAGCAAAGCTTAAGAAGTCCCTGGCCAGGTTCAAGGAAAGAATTGAGAACGGCTCGTACTACGAGGCGCAGCAGACGATCCGGTCCATCACTAACAGATACGTCCATGCTGGCAACTACGAGGCCGCCACGGAGCTGCTGTACCAGAGTGCGATGATCCTGACAGAGTATAGCCGGTACGATGAGGCCAGCGACCTGTACCTGTACCTGCTGGAGGTGTTTGAGAAGGAGGACAAGCCGGTGAAAGAGTTTGAGCGGGACGATCTGAGCAAGATCGTGGACTTCTTGAACGCTCTCCCTGACGAGGATGCTAACATCTCGAACCTGGCCAAGGAGACGTACCGGTTCGGATGCAAGAAGTTCGGCAACGACGTCGGGTTCACGTCGCTGAACAAGCAGCTCGGCGAGAAGCTGTACTACTCGGGCAACGAGAACCGGGTGAACGAGTCGCAGCGGTTCCTGTTCCTGAGCGACGACAAGTCTTCGTTGGAGCTGCTCGCCGACCTGTACTTCGACAGCTACGAGAAGGAGGGCGACGCGTATGCGTTTGGCCCCTACCTTGCCCGGATCGTGGTTCCGTACCTGATGCTGCGGAACACGGAGTATGCAACGAGATCCGTGGACACCATGGTGGGCAAGCTGACGAGCTCGGCCGCCGCCAAAGACTTCAAGTTTGAGACGGTCGGCACGGTGCAGATGCTGGAGGTGGACAGCAGTGTAACCGGCCCAGACCGGAAGAACAGCTGCTACAAGCTGACGAACTTCCTGCAGCTGCTGGTGCAGGTGTGCGAGCGCGCCGTGCCGGACAACGCCAAGAACTTCCGGCTGCTGTACTCGAAGTACAGGGTGGTGCTGGCCGAGTTCAACGGAATCCCACAGATGGTGGACCAGCTGGGCCAGCTGTACTTCAACACGACAGTGATCCGGAAGCAGGGAAACCTGATGCAGGATCTGATGGGCAGTTTCCTGGGCGGTGGCAGCAAGTAAAGTAGGGGTGAATGTGAATAGATAGATCTATATGAATCGACTAATTGTCTATAAATAGGGGTGTGAGTGTGTGAGTGAGAGTGTGTGTGGGTATCTGTGGATGGGCCGGGCCGCCTAGAAACTCTCTGGGGCCTTCTGTATCGTACTCTCGTTCAGCGCGTCGAGTAGCTCCGGGCGGTCGGCTCTCTCGAGCTCCATCTTGGCCTCATCGTAGGCGCACCACTTTCTCATTCGGCGGTCAGCCTCGGGCCAGTCGTTGGCGATCTCGGTGACGAGCATCTCGAAGAAGTGGAACTCACTGCGTGGGATCTTGTCACCGTCGACGGTTAAATCGACACCGCTGAAGTGCTTGTCCACCTTATTCTGCTTGAGGAACCGGTGGTCCTCGACGGTGGGCAGCTTCTTGATGATCTTGCCTATCACGCCGGCCTCCTCCCAGGTCTCTCTGCGGGCCGTCAGCCGGAAGTCGTCCACCTCGTCGTACTCAATTCCGCCCTTTGGGAAGATCCAGCGGTCCTTGTGCTTTGAGGACGAGATCATTAACACCCTGTCCTTGTCCTTGCTCAGCACGAGCGCGCCAGCAACCAGCCGTGCGAACGTCTTGTTGTTGTACACCTGTGTTGATCTGCCCTCTCTGGAGACGGCCGTCTTGACGAAGGCGCTCGGATCGTCGCGCGTCAGCTCACGGTCGACCTTGTCCGGGTCCACGAAGAACTTGTCGCTGACTTTCTCGAGGTCTACGTTGAGGTGGCTGGCCTTGTTGTCCGACATCTGGCAAAGAAACGTGAGGTACTAACGGGGCTAAAAACAGGTCCTCTCCACCCTCAAAATCCGGGGAAATTTGAGCCAGATCTGGCCCAAAAAGACACGCCGAGTTCAAAGACACGCCGAGTTTTTCAGCCTTACGGAGATCTCCGAGGCCATATATAGCTAAGCTAGAGAGACTACTCTACTCGTTGGTTATCATTGTATGATTAGTTTATATGGAGCAAATACACCAGAGAATCCGAAATCCAATCCAGAGCGAGTGCTTAACGCAGACGGCGGGCCTCTCTCTCAGACTCCATCAGGCAGAGGATGTCGTTCTCTCTGACTGGTCCCTTAACGTTTCTGACGATAGTTCTGGAGGTGTCGTCGAGGAACTCGACTCTAACCTGGGTGACACCACCTCTAGAACCGGTTCTTCCGAGAACCTTGATGACCTTGGCCAAAGTGACTGGGGTTTTAGTATCCTGGGAGTGGGGTTAGTATGATGCTAGGGAAATGTTGGGAGAGGTGAGGCGGATGGCTGAAATGACTGAATGAATGGCTGAATAAACGGTATTCGCCCAAGTAGGTACCGTTCTGTGGTCCACTGCAAGTCTTGCACTGCCATAGAACAGTACAAGTTCATCCATCCATCGAATTCAGTGTGGGCTAGACAGCCTGTGAAACGTGGAACTGCCCACCAACGGTGTACAATGAGTGCATACCAACCACAGAGACACCCAGAGCCAGCCCAGACCACTTGGAGCCGAGTATTGTCGCCCAGCGTCCACTTACACAACCATTGAGGCCGACCTAACTGCGGAGTTAGGCAGACCTTGAAAGGAAGCGTTCAAGGACACCGGAGGAGACAACACCAGAACCAAGTAGCATTACAGTCGCGTGCAAACACACCAGCACGCTCGCCTCGCCATCGGGAACGTCGTTATTACTTACCATCTTGTTTTGTGTATATGTGAAGTATAGATAATGAGGAGGAAGAAAAAAGATCGAGTGAAAAAACCAGTTCAAAAAAATTTTTTCAGCTGGGTGGTCGTGCGCGGTCCAAAAAAAGCTGCGTCCCGCTTGGGTCGATCGGGGCGACGACTAGAAAAAAACCTCCCGAGAATCGATCGGGTGAGCTGAGTTTGGTGAGCAGCTGCGAACGACTTTTTGGGCCTTAAAGGCGGCCAGTTTTTTGTGGGGAAAGAATGGTCCCATTTTTACCCCCTATAATTTCATCTTCAAATGAGTGCATCACTGTCTAAACTTGTTGTTTTCGGAGGCAATGGCTTCCTGGGCAAGCGGATCTGCGAGGAGGCCCTCCGCAGAGGCATCCCTGTGACTTCTGTGTCCTCGTCCGGCCGGGAGCCCAACCCGGTGAGCTCTGCTGACGAGCAGTGGATCTCCAAAGTGAACTGGACAAAGGGCGACATCTTCATCCCAGAAACGTACTCCGAGCAGTTACAGGGCGCTACGGACGTTGTGCACTCGATCGGCATCCTTCTGGAGAACCAGGGCTACAAGCAGGCCGTCCGTGGCACGACGGCGGACTCGTTTGCGTTCATTGAGTCGTTCTTTTTGAGCGCTACGGGCAATCCGATGACGCGGAAACCAGCGGCCGCAAAGCCAGCGGCCGCAAAGCCAGCAGACTCGGCCTCTTCCCCTGCTGATACTCCTCCTCCTCCTCCTGATACTCGTACGGACAAGGAGAAGTTCAGAGAGCTCGAAGAGGAGGAGGACAGACACCCTGTGCTGGACTCCACGTACGACCGGATGAACCGCGAGAGCGCGCTCGTGCTGGCGCAGGCGCTCATCAACGAGAGCAAAAAGGCTGGTGCCAGTGCTGTGCCACCATCGTTCACGTATGTCAGCGCCGACCGCGGCTTCCCTGGAATCCCCTCGGGCTACATCGAGAGCAAGAGACAGGCCGAGTACGAGCTGTATGGTCTGCAGCCGCAGATTCGGCCGATCCTGCTGCGGCCTGGCTTCATGTACGACGAGACCGATGCCGGCAACGACTCCGTCCGGGATGTGATCAAGAAGGGCCTCGACTTTGCCAACGGGCTCAATTCGTCGCTGCTGAACAACATGCTCGACGGCATCGTGCGGCCGGCCATCTCGACGCAGACGGTCGCCAAGTGGTCCGTCGACAAGATCCAGGACCCAGAATTCCGTGGCCCTGTCCTGATGGACCAGATGCTCCACGTGAAGAGTCCGGACAACCCATAACCTACTCACTCTACTTCCTGCCTATAGACCATAATTTTCACGCTAGAGATGACCAACCTTATTTCCCCACAGCAGGCCGCTGTGCGGCTTAGCTAGCGCACCCTTTTTTTTTTTAGATGGGCTGCGACCCTGAGGAATAATTTCTTCCCCTTCCCCTATACATTCATATTATACCGGAGTTAAGCATGACGGACCGTAACTCGTCGAGCGCGCTCGTTGACGACGAGCCCCGCACGTATGGTATTCAGGACGATGATCCGATGTCCCACGTGGAAGAATATGCCTCTGGCCCCCACAGTGGCCCCTCGCGGCGGGGATCTGTTAACTCCAGAATAGCAAAAGCGGACATATCTACTAACAGCTCGGCCGTAAACCTGAACGGCAGCATCAGCGTCAGCAACCCGATCACGCAGCCCGTCGACCAGCGGCACAGAATGAGCATGTTTGTAGACCCCGATGTGGACCCAGGCCAGTTCTACCAGCGTGTCGAGAGCCTGCGCGAGATGCGGCCGCAGAAGATCATCGGCCATGCGCACCGGCTGATCGACTGGAGCAAGTACTACACGTCGGAGTTGAAGCTGAGCGCAATGAAGAAGCCGAAGGGCCTGCGGGAATACTACACCGAGCAGAACGTACTGATCGACCGGTACACGGACGTCGACGCCCTGCTCGACAGCGGAGTGCGACAGCACATGCTGCAGAACTACGAGGACAATGCGTATGACGATGCCATTGCCGCAAATCTCAACGGTCCTGCCAGCAACGGGAACAATGCGCAACAGATTGCCAATGCACAGCAGACTGCCAAGCAGCCAATTCGCAACTCGAGCTCGGGACCCAACGAATACTCTGTGCCCGGCTGCATCGACGCCGAGGGAGCCAAAGTGCTCGGTGGTGGAGACAAAGAGTCGAGCAGCGCAACTGTGAAGTGGGCCATCTACGTGAACTTCGCCATAAACATCATGCTGCTTGTTGCCAAGTGCCTCGTGGCGTTCTCGTCGAACTCGATGTCCATCATGGCCTCGTTGGTTGACTCCGTGCTGGACTTTATGTCGACGTTGATCATCTTCTTCTCCAACAAGTACGCTGCACGCCGCTCGAGCAGGTTCCCAGTGGGACGGAGAAGACTCGAGCCGATCGGTGTGCTCGTCTTCTCGATCGTCATCATCATCTCGTTCTTGCAGGTGCTGATCGAGTCCGCCGAGAGACTCACCTCGCCTAACCACGAGATCGTCTCGCTCACGCGCTCTGCCATCTCCATTATGGTGACGACGATCGCCGCCAAGTTTGTCTGCTACATAGTCTGCTCGCGGATCCACAACTCCTCCGTCGAGGCCCTCACCGAGGACGCCAAGACCGACGTTATCTTCAACACCTTTTCGCTGATCTTCCCAGTGATCGAGAAAATCACAAATACCTGGTGGGTCGATGCTGCAGGCGCATGTATGCTCTGCCTTTACGTCATAGTACAGTGGGGCACGGTTATGTTCGAACACATCGACCACCTGTGCGGTTCGAACGCCTCCAAGGAGGACTACCAAGAGATCCTCTATCTGGTGGGACGGTTTAGTGACAACATCAACGCGGTCAAGAACTATCGCATCTACCACCAGGGAGATCTGCTCAACGTCGAGGTCGACATTGTCATCAAGGATGCTGAGCTCGGCCTCAAAGACTGCCACGACCTCGGCGAGTCTCTGCAGTACGCCATCGAGACGTTGCCGTTTGTCGAGCGCTGCTTCGTCCACCTCGACTACAAGGTCCGTAACTACGTTGGCCACATCACCAAGTAGCTGACTGACTGACCGGATCCTTTGTCCGTATTACGAAAATAGCAAAAAAAAAAAAAAAGCTGTTGTAAGGTTTACAGGGACATAGAAACAATGTACCGGTTGAGCCGTCGACCCAATGAGTGTGCTCAAAAACGCCAAGCCTTCTTTTTTTGCGCGTCAAAAGAAACGCCTGCAGGAAAATTGAACCCCTTTTCGGAGCGCAAGGGTAACCCGGGAAACTTTGAGCGGTACTCAAAACAGAGGCACAGACCTCCGCACCGCCCCTTTCGCCAAATGACAGGACCGGAAAAACGAATGGCCAATGATTTGACCCCAACACCACTAAGCCTCGCCATGCTTATGCTGTGCCGTTTCCTAATGGTCCTCTCACGACAAATCTTCGTTAGCTGACGCGCGCGCCCCGAATCAAACGTATTTGCCGAACCATTCCCCATCTGAGTTCAAAGAAGAAAAACGATGCACGCTCTGTACACGGAGGCACACTGAACTAAAAAAAAAAAAAACTTCTCGCTATTATGTGCGTTTCAGAGGTCGGTTAAAACGGGAGATCGCCGCTCCTGTGAGGAACTTTGACCTCCCGTTGAACACCTACTCGATGACTCCAAAGTCACTTTTTTTGAACCTCTGGATCGCTGTCGCTGCCGCAGCCGTGGCAGCTGACACTGGCACCGATACTATCACCACCGGCACAGCTGTTGCAGCCGCCGCAGCCGCTACCGCCGCCACCACTACCACCGCCGCAGCAGCAGTGGCAGCAGCAGCTGACACAACGACGACCGGAGTGACGACGGCAGCTACAGCAGCTACCACGAACACAGGAACTTCAGCTGAAACGACTGGAGCCACCGCCAACGCTGTTACCACGGCAACGGCGCCTGCAACTACAGGAGTGACGACGGAAGACACCGGAACGAGCACTGGCGTTACAACTGGAACAACGGGAGTTACTACAGATGCTACGGGGGTTACGACGGGCACCACCACCGGTACCATCACTACGGGTACCGGTGCCACCACCACTTCGGACACTACTAGCTCCACTGGAACTGGAACGACCACCCTGACAACTGGAACAGAGACGACAGAGACGACGGAAACGACGGACACAACTGGCACCGATTCGACCACCTCTGCCACCATCGTCTGGTACACGACGACAATCGACGGAGTGGCCACGACCCCGTCGAAGGCGTTTACGCAGAACTTCTACTCACTCTGGACGACGGTGGCCGGTTGGTCGTCCGGCCAGGTCGGACTGGGCACTCTCTCAGGAACCGTGGGCAAACTCCGGACATACACGACTATGACAATCACAACGAGGACTGGATCGTAGAGAGCGGGCTGTATATCATTAATTTTTAGCATAGGAGGCACGATGGCTGACCTGAAAACTGACAGATCATTCTCAGCTCTACAGGACTCCAACAGCGCTGCTCCCCTCCCCTTAGATTTCGATCGAAAAAAAAAAAAAAGTAAAGTTCAAATCGATTTAGAGGTGATATGGACAGGCTGCGATTCTTTGGACGGACACAGAACGCCAAAAATACGGTACGGGACCAGCTCGCCAATGAGCGGGCATTCCTTGCATACTGTAGAACCTCGATTTCTATACTGACTGTTGTGATCGGCATAGTTCAGGCGTTTAAGAAGATTTTCACTGAAAACGAAGTCTACAAGATCCTCAAGGAGGCTGGCGAGAGCACCGCGGGCATCAACAGCTCCTACATCGTGCACTCTGCGAAGCTGCTTGATAAGTGGCACACCGCCTACAGTACAATTGCGCGGCCAATGGCAATCTTTGGGTGCTCGTTCGCTATTGTTACTGCCGTGATTGGCCTGATCCGGTACATTGCCAACCTCAACTACCTCATTCACGACAAGCGGTTCAGCGCCGGCAAGTATGGGCTGGGAATAATTCTCATGGGCTCACTTGGAGGCGCTGCAGGTGTGATATATCTTTTATTCAGATGCCGGTAGAGATGCGTGCGGATCGTCTGGGATGTGCTGGGCTGGCTGCTTACGGAACCGTCCCAAAACGGAAGTGAGGATGGAATTAAAAAAATAATTCCCTGTGGAAAAAAAATAGACGCCACACCGAAACAGGCCAACGAGGTTGACATACATTAGATGGCGGCCCAGGGGACTACACTTTTACGAAGACGCTTCAAGGCGGTGCTCGAGAAGATCGACCCTGTCAAGGGCCCAGAAGGCGAGGCCAGGGACCACCTTGCGAACGAGCGTACCCTCCTAGCGTATGTGCGGACAGGCGTCAATTTTTTACTACTTGGAATTGGAATCATCCAGTTGTCGAGGTTCAGTGTCAGCGTGACGATCGCGCAGCTCGGCGACGATCTGTCACGGTTCCCACAGACGGAGGGACTGAAGAAGGTCATCCAAGATAAGCACTTCGTGGACGGGTTCTGCGAAAAGACGGGCATTGTTTCGCTGGCTGCCGGGATCCTCTGCCTCCTAGCCGGCGCTACCAGATATATTACGACGTACCAGCGGCTCGGGAGCAAGGAGTTTGAGAGCGGGTCTTTCTTTGCACTGATTGTCTTCTCGATGCTGACGGCATCCATTGCGATGTGCCTGGTCATGGTGTGCCGGTTGTGAGAAACCCTTGATCAGGATAAGGGATTGCATTGCACTTCCCTGGCGCCACAGCTGCCTGAGCCACGGTTGCTTCGGATTTTTTTATACTGCGATATATAGAGAAACTTTACTAGTCACATCTCTCTTTTTTTTTTCCGTGTAGTTAAGCGCCGGCTATATAGTGAGCGATGTCAGACCCGACCCAGTCCCGACGGCCGAGTGTGATTACACCGCGGCGGCCGACGTCTAAGCGGCCTGACAGAATTGCGAATTACGGCTCTCTTTTACTGGAAAACACCGGAACGGTCGCCAGAGACCACCTCGCCTCGGAGAGAACCTTCCTGGCATGGCTGCGCACATCCATCAGCTTGGCATCCGTGGGGATTGCACTGACGCAGCTGCTGAAGATCGGCGAGAACGACGCCGGCAGCGACCACCTTGTGCGCGTGGGCAAGGCGATGGGCATGTGCTTCGTGGCGGTGGCGTGCGCGACGCTGGCGATCGGTGGAGTCCGGTACTTCACGATCCAGGAGATGCTGACCGACAACAAGTTCCCGGCGAGCGTCGTTGGAGTTGCGTTTCTCGTGGTCTGCGTCACGATCCTGAGCATTGCGACGTTTGTGATTGTGCTGCGTGCGTAATCCAATCCTAAAGTATAAATAAAAATGCATCTTTTCTCTACCTATTATATATGACCGTGCAAAGTTCAACTAACTATGCGATTCTCTCTCTCTCTCTCTCCCTAGCTCTTGACGTACAACGTCGTCACCCAGACACGTAGCAAGAGCGAGACAATGAATAGATCCACGAAGGCAACGAGCAGATCGGTCCAGGTGTTGGACGGAGAGCCGAACGAGCCGGCGAAGAAAAGCCCGTCGAGCCAGTAAAGGACGAGACCGATTGAGGCCAGGCAGCAGAGAAATTGGAAGCCGACGACGAACTTGGTCAAATGTCCCTTGCGGAATATGACAAGGCCGGCATAGAGGAGGCCCGAAAGAAGCTCTAGAGCGATGACGGCGATGAGGTACTTGTCCCAGAAGCCGGCGAGGTCGTTAATAGCGATCAGGAGAGCGCCTGTGCCGAAGAGGAAGAGCGAGCAGAGTGCCCAGAGGAAGCGGATGTCGACCATTGGTGATGTGAGTGACTGAAACTAGAATTGAAAGCGATGGATTGCTAAAGTTGGTCCGGGAAATAGAATTACGTGCTACTCTTGGCCATTATATAAGGCCCGAGAGATCAGTGGGGGCGGATCGGACGTCACCCCGAGGCTGATCCCTGATCTGTCCGGATCAGGAAAAATCCGGCCCAAAAGGGAAGGAATGAAAGTCAGCCATCTGCAAAGCCCCGCAGGCACCACCAGGTACGAAAAAAAAAAAAGAAGTTGGCTCTGGGTAGCGGGAGGGCATGCACGTGACCACACGAACGTATTTCAACCCTCGACCCTCAATTTTTTATTTGGTGCAGGGATGCAGAGAGGGGGTAGCAGTCGCCCACCTTTGAAAACGGTGAAATTTTTTTCATTCTATCTCATACTATTATACATAACTAACTACAAGAATGGTACGTAACTGAAAGAGGCTGACGCTGTCGGCCAACGAGGACACGGGCAGTTGACGAATGTACAAGTGGATGGTGCGGATCGAACGGTACGACGATCTCGGCGAGCGACCCAGTCGTTCTTCGGGTAGGCGCCCCAAATAGGTCTTGACCAGCTATAAAAGAAGACCACTTTTGTACTTGCGGCAAGAGGCCAGTGCTCCTCCATTGCACGGAGGCAATCAATACTAACATATAACAGGGTAAGGTTCACGGATCCCTCGCCAGAGCTGGTAAGGTTAAGTCGACGACTCCAAAGGTCGAGAAGCAGGAGAAGCCAAAGCAGCCAAGAGGCAGAGCTTACAAGAGATTGGTGTACACCAGAAGATTTGTCAACGTCGCCACCACTCCAGGTGGAAAGAGAAAGATGAACTCTAACGCCGACAAATAAGCGAACCTCCAGGGCCATTGGCACCATCTAGTTCCCTCTCCCAAGGGCTATATGCAATAATAGGAACATATACAATCTATTAAAATCTGGCACCCTATAGAAGTGCAGCCGTAGTCGTGGTGGTGGTAGTTACAGGAAGCCCATCAGTCTGAGCAGGTAGTCGACGAAGATGCCGAGCCAGAAGACGTGGCCCGTCTTGATGTTGTTGACGAACCAGTAGCCGCAGCTGGCCGGGTTGTCGAGGTCGACCTTGCGGATCATGTCGAAGAGGCGGTAGGCGCCCCAGGCGGCGCCAGCGTAGAAGCCAGGGCCCATGCCGGCCATGAATCCAGCGAGCGTGAACGAGGCGATCTGTGCGGTGGCGAGGCACTTGAATATAGGCTTCGACTTGTCGCCCCAGGCGAGTGCAGTCGACTTGATGCCACACTTAACGTCGAACATCTTGTCCTGGTGGCCGTAGATGGTGTCGTAGGTCATGCACCAGAAGAAGCCAGAGAGGTACAGTGGGATCATGACCGAGAGGTCCCAGACGCCCATGGCGGGGAAGCCAACGAGGGCGCCCCAGTTGAAGCATGCGCTGAGCACCACCTGCGGGTAGTACGTGAACCGCTTGAACAGAGGGTACGTGCCAACGAGCACGAGCGACGAGGCAGCAAGTGCCCAGCAGTCGGCAGGTAGTTGCAGCAGGATGGCGAGGCCGACAAAGCACTGGACGCCCAGGAAGGTGACGGCCTGCGGGACGCTGACACGGCCCGAGGCCATCGGTCTCTCAATGGTACGCGCAACCTTGTTGTCGAGGTTGCGGTCCCACAGGTCGTTGATCGTGCAGCCGGCGCCTCTCATAACGAATGCACCGACGGCGAAGATGGCCATCGTGTATGCGGTGTGCAGCAGCGGGGCGGTCGTCATGAAGCCGGCCATGGTGATGGACCACATGCAGGGAGAAAGAAGCAGAAGCGTTCCAATCGGCTTCTCGATGCGCATCAGCTCCATGTACGGGACCCACGACTTTGGGAACTTCTGCAGGATACCGAGGCCCTTCAGGCGGGCCTCGCGGGCCTCCTTGAGCTCCTCGGGGCTGAAAGGGAGGCCCTCGGCGTGCTTCAAGAGAGCGGTGTCCTTCGGGTTAGGGGAGGTCGAGAGGGGCTTTTTGGCGGTGTTGTGGAAACCTCTGGCGGCCGAAAAGGCGCTCATAATGCTCTGCGAGAGCAGCGGCGTCATAACAGCACGCTTGTACATTGGGGACACCCGCAGGGCGCCAGTGGCACGGACACTAAGCGGTCTCAGGAAGAACATAGGGAGGCTCAACCTGCATGGAATTATTTCACCCTGCCGCGCAGAGATCTAGGCAGATCCCGGCTCGCTAACCGAGCGAATAAAAAAGGGAGGAAATGGAGGAGACAGAAAAAAGAGGCTTAGGTAAGCATATACATAGAAGGGGATTGAACTAGCTGTGGGACAAACAATCCTGGTGACGGTCTCTACCACAAGTTTGGGTAGGGCCCCAGGTCTAAGATCCAACATTTTCGGCAAGTTCGCCTCGTAAAATACGACCAAATACTGGCCCTTCTAGTGAACCCATGGTACCTACCTTTAGCAAGGTACCCCTGGCAAGGTACCCCTGGCAAGGTGCGGCCTTAAATTCTTTTTTCCCCAGTGATTCATCTCTCCCCCTCTCTCTCCCTCCCCCCAAGTTTTGCCGAGCCCAATCGCGGCAGTGCCCCTCGGCACCACCCGCTTGCAACTTCCGGATTCAGAAACTCGATCAACGATTAGCACATACTGTATTTTTAGCCGCCGACCCTCTCTGTGAAAGAGTTCCAACACCAGAACATAACCCGCCACCACGCTAGCATATGCCGCCCAAAAAACGGACCCGGAGTAGGAACGGATGCCACCAGTGCAAGAAGGCGAAGACAAAATGTGACGAGGGCCGTCCGCAGTGCGAGAACTGCCGCAAGCTCGGCCGCAAATGTGACTACTCACTTAAGCTCACCTGGGGAGGCCGTCCCTACAAAAAGCCCAAGGTTGAAAAGTTGAACAAAATCGACGGCATCTCGAGGGCCCAGTTGAAACAGCCCAGCTATGTCAACGTCACCTTCCCAGCGATGGCCAGCATCGCCACGGCACCAGCCACTCCGATCCCGTCGACGACTCCAGCCGTCCCGGCCGATCCAACTGTGACCGATCCGAACCTTCCTGGCACCACCACTGTGATCGAGCCTAGCAGCACCCCGCCGGCTACAGATTCAATAGGTGTGGACCATAAGGATTCTACCGAAAACGTTGCAACGTTAGACACTGCCGCCGACGCCGCCTTGGCCGCTTCCGAGGCCGCCTCACACAGCTCTCCTCTATCGGAACCGTCGCTTTCCCCTTTGGGAAACCTCCAATACCTGCTGAACATGTCTGGAGCTGGCGACGGCGGCACCGTCGAGCACAGTACGGACATTGTCGCAAACAACTTCAAATCAATGTCTCACGCGCTTGATAACCTCATGGACGACGACCACCGGAACCCATGGGAGCTGCTGCAGGACCTCACTGGTGGCAGCGCCGGGCATGCGCTCACGACGGGCGTCAACAGAGTTGTGACGGCTGCCGCTGCCGTTACTGCTGCTGCTTCCTCAAGCGTCGACGCCGACGCCGACGCTGACGCCGACGCTGACGCCGACGCTGACGCCGACGCTGACGCCGACGCTGACGCTGACGCCGAAGCCTGCGCCGGCTCCGGCACCGAGGGTGATGCCGATGCTGATGAAAACAGCATAGGAAGCAGGCTCGACGTCATGCTCGACAAGTTTGAGCCATTCGATGACTTCTCCTACGACCAGCACATCAACCGAATTGCCGAGATCGCTCGCGCCCCGTCCCCTCCGTCATCCATACTGGGGGCCTCGCCGATGGTCTGGGAGAGGCAGAACAATTACGGTGGGTTCACGATCGGCGGCATCCCAAGAGGCCTGATGCCCCTGCCAGATATGATCCTTGCGGTCCCAAACTACTACGACTCCTTCCGGTTCTTCCTCGACCACACAACGCTTCTTCTGACCCCGGCAGACCAAACAATTTACAAGGACAACCCGTTCAAGAACATGCTGCCAAGGCTGGCCATGACAAACAACGGCTTACTGTCGATCATGGTCGCATTCGGCATGTGGCACAAAAACGTGCTCACTCACCGTGAAGACTCGGCCGAGATCGTCGACCAGCTGCTTAGTAGAGTCCTCAGAGATCTGCTCACACTACTGACCGATAGAGAAACGGCCACCAGTGATCTCACGCTCACCTTGGTCGTCTTCCTGTCATCGTTCATGATCTTTGCGTTCCGTTCGGGGAAGTGGCGCGTGCACTTCCACGGCGCCCGCCAGATCCTGCTGATGCGAGGATACAACAAACCGTTCGACAAGCTCGCACGCGAGTTCCAGAACGACACAACCTCTGTCAACGACGAGATCAAGAAGTCCCACCTTCTCTACTTCTTGATCCGTTGGTTCGCTTACATAGACGTCTTTTCTAACCTCTCGTCAAGTCTCGACCCATCGCAGACAGAAGTCGACGAGTACCTCGCCCGCCGCAAAGACCACGCAACGTCCCCAATGGAGCTTCCACAATTGCCAGACATCGAACAGCTGGACTACGATGTCGACGAGAAGTCGGCTTTCATCAAGAACGAGTCGCACAAGAACATCGACTACATGCTGGGATTCAACATCAAGTTCATCCCGCTGTTTTCGCAGGTTGGCAAACTGATCAAGCTCACCAACATTCTGAAAAAGGTCCACGACCAGGGGAAATACTCGGAGAAGGAGTTTCTCGTTAGCCCCAAGATCCTGGAGAGGGCACTGCAGATCGAACTGCAGTTCAGAAAGATCGGGAAAGTCGAGTTCGACACCGACTATTCCAAGAACACAAAGTCGTTCAATTCGATCGTTGCATCAAACCACTGTTTCCTCCTGATGGGGCTGATCCAGCTCTACAGACGCGTCCTGGAGATCCCGCGCAACTCGCCGCTCGTGCATGAGATGTCAAACACCATTGCGGGACTCGTGCAGGACTTTGTGGACACAAAATCGCCCAGCGCACTGGGGCTGATCCTGGCCATCTTCGTAGGAGGCTGCGAAAATGAGGATCCAGAAAAAAGACAGATCTACAGGGAGCTCATGAACGATCTAACTGTCCAAGGCTCTCCTACGGCAAGCTTGGCTCTTTCCATCATGGAGAAGTCTTGGCTGACAGGCAAAAACTGGTACGATATCATGCGTGAAGATCGTCGCAACGAAGTGTTCCTTTAGACATGCATATGCATTATATAGAATCGTTTTCTCATAAGGTGTAGCGGAAGAATGGGTTCTGAAAGTCGGTCATGTCCGCGAACTCGATGTTCTTCAGTTTGGCTAACTCCTCTGGCTCATCCTGCTGCATGCGTTTGAGCTCCTTCTCCTTCTTGGCGTTAAGTCTTTTGTAGTTGAAGTAGATGACGACCAGTAACCCCAGACTGATACTCAAAGCAATGACGAATGCGATCTTTCCAGACTTGTACTGCGGCGACTCCTTGGAGCGGAACGTTTGAGGGCCGACGATATTACCAACGCAATAGCCAATCAGGTAGATGGCACTACCGATGACCTTCTTAGTGTGCCCGGCAACGTTCGAGCTGAAACAGGAGAGACCGCAGATCAGGCCGAGAATGTAGGTGATGTAAAAGTAGTAGCCACAGAGGCGGCCGACTTTCGTTGGCGCCCATGCCAGAAGGGACGCACAGGTGAGCGAAACAGCCATACCAAAGATCGACATGAGCATCCGGCCTTTCAGGTACCTGGAAATACCAGCAAGAACGATACAAACGATGATCTCGACTCCTCCTGTCGGCATATTCATGAGAAGCGACTGCTCGTCCCCGTAACCCAGACCAACCAGTAAGATCGTACCAAAGTTGGTGACGGCACCATTAGGAAGATTGACAGCAATGGCAAAGATGAACCAAAGCCAGACCGTTGGGTCAAGCAGACACTCCTTCAGTTGGTCCTTCTTGAAGTGATGGTTACCGAATCCCTGCTGGTTGTCTCGAATTCTTGTGACTACCATCTTCCGTTCTTTGTCATTGAGCCACCAGGCCTTAGTCGGGATGTCTGGAATGTGAAAGTAGAATGCCACTGCAAAGAGGAGGGTCATCAGGCCGCAAATAATGTACATGATCTTCCACAGGGCGAGAGAATAGTTGAGGCCATTCATGGCGAGGCCGTAGCCGATGGCCATGCTGAGGATCCAACCGACACCGTTGCATGCAAACCAGCAGGTACTTCTTAGGAAGGTCTCAGACTGCCTGTAGTACTGGGACATGAAGAAGACCATGGCCGGGGTGATACCACTCTCAAAGACTCCCAGCATGACACGGAGTGTAATGAGGCCCGCGGCGTTATGCACGCACGCATGTAGACAGATCATAATTCCCCAGAGTACAATGAAGACGGTGGTGGTCTTGGCCAGGGGGAACCGCTGGAGGAGCAGACTACCCGGGATCTCAAAGACGAGGTAGCCAAAGTAAAAGGAGGAACCGGCCCAACTGTACTCCTGGCCGACAAGGTTGAGGTCGGCCTTGAGACCTTGAGACTTTGCAGCAGCCGAGGTCAATGCGTGGCCCGCAGAGACTTTCTTCGAGACGGTCAGAACGGCTGCCGTTGAGAGTGTCACTTTGTCCATGAACTGAATGGCGTACAGGAGGCCGAACATCGGCAAGATGTACCAGTCGATCTTCCTGAGTAGCTTCTTGTCGGCGACCGGATCATACTTCTCGTTGTCCTCCAGGGCGTAGGCCATTGCCTCGTCGACATCACCATTCACTTGCACTTGCTTGCCGTTGGCAGAAACGAAGGACATGATAGGAGTCTGCGTGTTAATGTTTTTGCTGGTGAAAGAGCTAGTGGGCTCGAGAACTGAAGAGTCATTGGCTCCAGTTTTATACTCCGGACGGGACTTGTCCCCGAGCACAATTTGATCGGCTTCGGGCATTGTGTAATTATAGAAAGAAATGCTAGGGGTTCTGGATGACTCTTGTTCGCAACTACCTAGGAATCGGCCGGTTTCCTACGAGTTGAGATGTACCAGTCCTTAACTGAATTTTCCAGTCCTTAACTGAATTCCCGGATGAATTTTTTTTTTCAATCTCATCTCATCTGGTCTTTTATCTGGGCGGAATTCAGGGGTCCTCGAGGCCGAGGTCTTTAAGGCGCGGCATTCGCCGCCGGCGCCAAAGAATAATTGCGCGCGAGCCGCTCTGCAGCGAGGGCTTCAATCCCAATACGGAAATCGCGAGGTGAATCGAGGGAATTGCAGCAGGCTGGAGGTGGGTAAGGGAATGGAGAGTTAGATAGTTATATGAATAGCATTATACCTAATTGACGTGCCCGCATCTCTGGACTTCGGGTTAGGGCATAAGAAAAAAAAAATCGGAAGGTGTCTCATAAGGTGTAGCGGAAGAATGGGTTCTCGAAGTCGGTCATGTCGGCGAACTCGATGTTCTTCAGCTTGGCAAGCTCCTCCGGCTCCTCCTCTTCCATCCGCTTCAGCTCTCTGGCCTTCTTGGCGTTAAGTCTCTTGTAGTTGAAGTAGATTATCACAAGGACGACCAGACTGATGCTCTCGGTGACGACGAAGGCGATCTTTCCGGAGGTGTACTGTGGGGACTCCTTGGCACGGAACGTCTGCGGGCCGACGATGTTACCGACGCAGTAGCCGATCAGATAGATGGCATTACCAACGACCTTCTTGGTGTGGCCAGCCACATTAGAGCTGAAGCAGGAGAGGCCGCAGATCATACCGAGGACGTAGGTGACGCAGAAGTAGTAGCCGCAGAGACGGCCAACCTGGGTTGGGGCCCAGGCAAGGAGGCACGAGCAGGTGAGAGCGACAACCATACCGAAGACAGACATCAGAACACGGCCGCCAGTATAGTAGGAGACACCGGCAAGACCGATACAAACGACGACCTCGACAGCACCTGAAGGCATGTTCAGAAGGAGGGACTTCTCGTCCGTATAGCCGAGGCCGGAGAGCACGATCGTACCGAAGTTGGTGATGGCACCGTTCGGAATGTTTGAGGCGAGAGCAAAGATGAACCAGAGCCAGACGCTTGGGTCGAGGAGACATTCCTTAAGCTGCGCCTTCTTGAAGTGGTGGTTACCGAATCCCTGCTGGTTGGCCCTGATTCTGGTCACCATGAGCTTGCGTTCTTTCTCGTTGAGCCAGTAGGCATTAGTAGGCAGGTCAGGCACCTGGAAGAAGAAGATGATGGCGACGACGAGTGTCATGAGGCCGCAGATTATGTAGAGGATCTTCCAGAGAGCCATATTGTAGTTGAGACCGTGCATGGCGAGACCATAACCGATGGCGGAGCCCATGATCCAGCCGATACCGTTGCAGGCGAACCAGCAGGTACTTCTCAGGAAAGTCTCGGACTGTCTGTAGTACTGGGACATGAAGAAGACCATGGCCGGGGTGATACCACTCTCAAAGATTCCAAGGAAGACACGGATGGTGATGATACCGGCAGCATCCTTGACGACAGCATGGAGGCAGATGATGATACCCCAGAGGACGATGAAAAGGGTGGTGGTCTTGGCAAGGGGGAACCGCTGGAGGAGCATACTGCCAGGGATCTCGAAGAACAGGTAGCCGAAGTAGAATGCAGAACCTGCCCAACTGTACTCCTGGCCGACAAGGTTGAGGTCGGCCTTGAGACCTTGAGACTTCGCAGCAGCCGAGGTCAATGTGTGGCCGGCAGAGACCTTATCAGAGACCTTCAGAATGGCAGCAGAGGACAATGTGATCTTATCCATGAACTGGATAGCATAGAGCAGGCCGACGATGGGCAGAATATTGAGGTCAATCTTTCTCAGCAGCTTAGCATCGGCGACTGGGTCGTAGGTGTCGTCGTCATCCAGGGCGTACTCCATAGCTTGGTCAACGTCACCAGTGACCTCGATCTGCTTGCCAGAGGCAGAAACGAACGACATGATCGGAGAAGCGTCATGGATATTCTCCTTGGTGAAGGAGCTGACGGGCTCAAGCTGGGGATGAGGGGCTTTCTTCTCGTCAGTGGAGGACACTCCAGATTGGTCCATTGGGACCTCGTTTACTTCGTTGGCCATGCTTTGTTGAAGACTTGGGTGGTAGAGAGTTCTGGTTATACGACGGCTCTTAACAGAGTATATATGATACCTACTTCCGAACGTACGATGCTAAGATCATCCCAATCCGGAAGTCGCGATGGTCCACTCAGAGTGAAAAAAAAACTGGCAAATGCAGCGCTTATCAACTGACGGCTTGTCAGGGTTCACCCCTAACGCGGGGACGCTGTCCTCGCCGGCCCTGCCCCCCGCAAAAAACACACAAACCCTTTCTTTCCCTGCGTCTCAGGCTATAGAATCTGACAGCGCGGGCCGGGGATCCCAGAGACGATCGCTTATCGGGGGCAGGGTTTTTTTTTTTTTTCAGCGCTCGGCCTCGGTCGTGCCGCTTTCGCATAATCCTAGTAGGTCTGCCTGGTAACTTGAGCGGGACTCGGAGCAACCCCTACATTCTGGAATTTTGGGCCCTTATCTACGTCGAGTCATCGGATCACAGTGATGGTGGTCGGGGTCCGTGATCGGGGTCACTGATCGGGGTTAGCAACCGGAGTCAATTTGACCGGGGGCAGGAACCACTTGACGACCGATGATAGAGACGGGTATACGCTTGCTATTCAATTTGTTATGTGTCACAGTGGTAGGGCAGCAAAGCAGCCATACAAAGCAGCATTTCAGTGCTGTGCTATCTGGCCGACGCTACAGTATATAATTGAGCCAGCTGGGGTCTCACTCGCTCGATCTCGGGCCGCGCGCTCCATTCTGTCGGTTTTTCCTCCCAGGTTTTTCCGCATACGCAAACACCACCTTATAAGGGCAATCTTGACGTGCATGCGAGCCCTGAAGAAAATAGTGTCTGGCATTGATCCCAATTAGGTAGAATAATGCCATCAAGCTAATGAGCAGACGCATTATGGGAGCCGGGGCCATTTCCATGTGAGTTCGTGTTCCCGCTAGCACCCCAAGGTCAGCAGGTGTGATCTTACTTATACTAAAAATAGACGCACCATGGGAAGCAAGGGTTCAATACAGAAGCGTACATATGCTATTTTTATCCAGAGATGAGACCCAATTCACGAAGGACCCTTGTATAGTCAAACGAGCATAAGATCATGCGGCGCTCGGTCTTAAGGTCCAGGATTTCCGTCATCAGGTCCCTGCGCAGCATTTCTTCCTCCGAGTACAGGACCACGTTCGCGGCCCTTGGTAGCAGGTATATGCGCATGTTGGCCTTGTAACGTGGACGTGCAATCTTCTTCTTGATGAATACTGGTGTAATTGGATCACCCTTATGACCCAAGTATGTATGCGAATCGCTCGACGGCCCGAAACCTTCGTCGTTGAGGGAGACGTCGCCCGGGTGAGCAGTCTCGAGCTTGAGCACAATGGCCCCAGTTTTTTCAAATGCTGCCGCACGAGTGACCCTAGCCAACGTGCACTGTTTAAGATGGAATGTGTCCTCAACCGCGTTGTCAAAGTTGTCGTAGATCGGCACAGGCGACTTCTTGGTGTTGCTCCTTTCGAAACCAATGGCGTTCGGGAACTGCGCCAACGAAGCGCTGTCGATCGACTCGTCCGGATCTGGTCTATATCCTGGGTTAACAAGCACAACAGCCTGTGATAGTCCTGGAGGCGCATGAGCCTCCTGCTTGCCAAACTTGTTGAACTGGATAGAGTCGTCCAATAGCAGCTCGGTGTCAACCTTGGCCGGGTCGATCGAACCTCTGTTCAAAACTCTAATTGGACTCACCCGATAAGGTGGGACGAGCATCGAGTGTAGTGAGGGAAGGTTAGGCACGAGAGTAAGCCGGACACGCGTCTTTGGGTCTAGTGGGCGTCCGACATCGACTCTCTTGTGGCTGGGTATTGTGCGCGTGTGTCTAACCTGCCGTCCCGAGCGTTTGCGCAGTGCCAGACTGACCAAATGCGTCTTTTCTTCCTGCTGAATTGGAGCGAACAGCGGCTGGAACGAAAACGCGTTGGTATTGGCGACGCTCGTTCCAGGGTAAAGCAGCCCCGCTGGTACTGAATTGGCGAGTCCGTAGGTCAATGAAAGGTCCGGTGGAGGTACGATGTTGTCGTGTGAGGAGGTGTAACCCGAAAACGGTTGGAGGCGATTCACCTGGTTGCAAGAAGACTGGCCCTCTCCAGGGCACGTATTCTCGCCGTAGTCGAGAAGACCTGGCGTGTGAAGGACCGGGTTAGGACTAAGCGACGGTGGAGCAAGCTTAACAGGCTTTGCCGTTGTTGGAGGGAGGACAGCAGGATGGGATATTGCATGAAACGGTATGCTATAGTCTGTCCCATAGATTCCGCCGGAATCATCCGAATTGTAATCACCACCCGTTAGATCCGGCCCAGACTGGCGCGGGCATGACACGGCGGTATGTTCAGTAGCATTCGTAAGGTCGGTCGATAGGAGGGAGTGAACAGACTCGGAGGTCATCTCCTGCTGGCGGTTAGGGGACATTGCAATGGAAAACAAACGACCTGCTGTTTGCATTGTTTCCGAGGGGTGCTGTGACTGAGGGGATAAAATGGACCAGTGGGAGAATCAGGCGAACTCAATGTAGTGATGCTAGGTGTGAACTTAGAGTGGTCAAGTAAAGCGTTGAAACTTGTATCTGGGGTGGGAACCGTCGAGCTCCCTCTATCGATCTTTAGAAATATACCGAGTAACCCCAATGATCATCGAGCGCGAACAAGCCCAATATATGTGAAGTTCCAACTTAATCCCTCTCGCATCTTTCCAGTAGATTTACTTGCTGCAAGCTCACGTCCAACTTTTGTGCACCTTTTCTTTTTCCTGTCCCTTGAGGTCTTGGCAAAGCCACTCGGATCTGGTGCCCATCATGGGACAATGGCTTCGATACTGTCGATCAGTGCTCTTCAGAGGGCTAATTTTAGAACACAGCAAACTAAAACTTTCAATTGGTACCCCGAGGAAGACACCTCGACCCAGCCTCCGCGAAGGGGGTGGGAGACGCTGAGAGCCTGCGAAGTGTTTTCAGGGGAGAGAACACCCTATTGCGCCTCCATCCATCCTCCTCACTTCCTTGGATGACATTTTGTGGGCATGTGACATTTAGCCAGCTTAATCTTATGAAACGACCTTATTCGTTCACACCATCATCGCGTCGGAAGCATAAACCACTCTTCGAGAAGTGGGGGGAGGCGGGGGGGGGGGGAAAAAAAAAAAAAAAAACGCACGCTTTTGGGTTAAAAGTTTAAAAATAGGAACATTATCCTTCCTTCTCTTGAACTGCAGTGTCACGGTGTGTAAATCAGATTAGCACGCAATACACCAGCAGGGAAACATGCGATACAATTAAAATTCCGTATACCGATGTACGAAGAAAGCTGCACGCGGCATCCAACCGGAAAAAGTGGGAAACCGTGCAGTACGAGATTATGATCACTATGATGTCACATATTTTTGAGATTCTTTGTGGCCGGACCTTGGCAATGCAACAAGTCTGTGGCGAGGGAAAGCCGTAGCAACAACTGCAAAAGAAATTGCGGGCAAAGTAGAAAGAAGCGGTGGAGTAAATGCACCTGTACATTACATGTTCCAAAAATAGCAGCAGCGCGGGGTTTCCCGATGGGCACGGCCGCCAGCTGGGTACGGCAACAGTGCTCCGCTCCTGAGGAGTATCCGATTGTCACGCCATCGAAAGTATACATCTGTGTGTGTGTGTGTGTGTATGTTGAGGAAACCCAGCGGGCCCAGTGGGCCCAGCGGGCGAGCGGCGAACTGTCAATCATCTATATACATCAGCTTTCTGTTGCGGCGGAGACACTGCCGCTTGAGAACCTCGAGTCTTTCGGTCAATTCTTCACGCCCTTTCAACTTCGACTCAATGTCGAGCAGCTCATTGTGACGCTGGAGGCGGCGCCGTGCATTGAAGCGGGTGAAGATGACCTGTGTTGGTTGGTCCTCGGCACGACGGTGAAACTTTAGGATATGCGTGTGGAATTTCCAGAGTGCAACACGGTGACAGACGCTCAAAACGGTAATCTTGAATTGCTCGGTAGCAATTCGATAGCACTTTTTTTCTAAGTCTGGCGATATTGCCGAAGTGCATTCGTCCAACACAGCAAAGGTCGGCTGGTGGTAGTACAAGCGGGCCATGGCAAGGCGCTGCTGTTCTCCAGTGGAAAGAACCTCCGACCATTTATCGACCACATCGAGGTCAGCTGACCTTTCAGACGCGGATGATTCGCTGCCGCTGCCGCTGTTGGAATGCTGATAGCTTGGCGAGAGGAGGTGGCCCAAATCGACGAGGCCAAGTAACCCACGCAGGAACTCGTCGTTTCTGCTTGAGTTGCGTTCGTAGTCCTCTGTCGAATCGGGGTAGATGATTTGTTGGCGCAGGGATCCATAGGTGAAGTAGCTGCACTGTGGCAGATAGAAGACCTCTTTGTGGGACTCTGGGACAACAATATGTCCAGGGCTTTTCACCTCCCAGAGGCCACCAAGCACACGGAATAGAGACGACTTGCCGCAACCGTTGGGTCCAATGATCAAGAGGTTCTCTCCTGGCCTGATGGAGAAGGAGACGTTTTCTGCCAAGAGGGTCCCACCGGGAGTTTCCAGAGGCACATTCTGGAAAGTGATTTCGTTTCCGTAGGAGACATTGGGGCCAACGAGCAGCTTGTCGCCACCAGCGTTATGTTTGGTACTTTTATTGATATCTTGGAGCTCTGACTGGAAGCTGCAGATCGAGCCACTGTACCCGTTCATGCTCTGCATCGTCTTTTTGGACTGTATCAGTCTTCCGAGAGAGTCGGATGCTGAAAGAAGCAGCCTCCTGTTTGCAAAGAAGTCGGCCGACAACTGCGAGACTACCCGCTTATTCAAGTGGAAGTTGGCGAGGTAGGCGGTCGTGAACACCGGGGCGGCGCAGAGCATGAGGCCGAAGGCTCCGAGGCCATACTTGAAGATGAAGCCAATGGCAAAGTTGTACACGGCGAGTCTGCGGAGCTCGTGCTTTTGGAACCGTTCGGACTCAAAGTACGCTGTATCGAGTACATCGAGCTCCTTGCGGTGTCCGCGGCTGAGGGCAATCTCTTCTTTGTGCTCGATGACCTTGGCGTGTGCGGCGTGGAATTTGGATTCGAGGGCGGTCCTCTTGGCCGAGAGTGCGGCAAAGTTAGGAGTAAACACTTTGAGCAGGAGAGTTGAAAAGTTGGCGACGAGTCCTAGCAAGAGGGTTCCCTCTGCAGCGTAGTCACTGACTTTACTGAGCTGGTTGAATGCGAGCAAGATATCGAGGATCGGGTCGCAGAGCTGGCCGGGCAGGATGGAGAATGCGTTGCTGAACCGTTCGACAACGGTCGTGAGCAAATGGTTTGGATCCTCGCCTTTACCGGTACCGAGCAGCTGGTAGATGGTTGGATTCCCTGAGTCCGGGAGGTAATCGTGGAGGAGGGAGTTCGTTAGGCCAGACCTGACGGATTCGGCCAAGAGAGACTGCGTTCTGGAGACGAAGGAGCTCACTATGGAGGCGGGGACACCGATGGCGATCCAGAGCGCAAAGTACTTGAAGAAGCGTCTGAACTGCTTGGACACCATCGAGGAGACAAGCTTGCCGTCCAAAGATGCGACCTTGAGCGTAATGAAGGCCTTGGCGAGCAGTAGGAGCAGCTGTGCTGCTAGGTATTTGGCGACGCGGAGATGGTTGCGGGTGTCGAGCTGTCTCAGCAGGATGAGCGTTGGCGATCTCTTTAGCCGTTGCCAGAGCCTAAATAGCGGGTTTGAAGATTTGATCTCAGTGGCCAGGGACCGTTTTTGGCTGCCGCGATCTCTCTTTGGCGAGGAGGAGGAGGAGGAGGAGCTGTTGAAGATGACGTAGAGTATGAGGAACATGGCGGAGCGGGTGATGAGGTTCCTTCGCCTGCCGTAGATGGCGAGGATGGCAGAGGCCTTGGACTGGTCTGTCATGGTTTTTAGGTTGAACAAGTTGGCTGAACAGTTGGCCGAGTATTTTTAAATAGGTCCTGCTGAAGCTCTGACATGTGCTTTCTACCCCACACATATTGCCCGAATAGGACGAGGGGGAGAATCCGGGTGGAGGCGAGGGGGCGGCAGATAGTTATTGAGAGGGGGCAAAAAGATGGGGAGGAGCGAGGGGAGGAGCGAGGGGAGGGAGAACTCGGTATGTACCTAGTGTGTGGAGAGTGCATGCAGACAGTTGGACAGTAGCTAGCCTGCTTCTGTGTCTTAGTTGGTATATTCATAGTCTATTTTCAGGATGGGGATGTCAGAGTGGGTGAATTACGTAGAGGAGCCGGCAGCCTTTGGGGACGGCTGCGGGGACTGCTGTGTGGACGGCCGCGAGAGGACGCTCGAGTCCGGCTTCTGCGTCATGCGTCTCTCCGGTGACACCTTGGCGCCGAGCCAGCCGTACTTGTAGCCGACCTCGTGTGCGAAGATCTCGCCGAAGCCGAGCATGACACCGTTGAAAAACGGCAGCACGAGGTTGATGGCGCACTTGACGAGGAACGACGAGAACGACGAGACCTCGTAGCCGTCGTCATCAATCTCGCTTCTGAGCTGGGCTGTGGCAGCTGCGGCCGCCGCGTCCGACGCCGAGCTGTCGTCCTTCGAGTTACTGTTGTTACTGATGTCAGATTGGGCGTCCGTGAAGGTGTCGCCGCCGGCAGACTCCGCGGTGTCGGCGCCCACCGAGTCGGCGCCCGCAGAGTCCGCAGCCGCATTGGTGAAGTCCGCGTGGATCGCCTCGGTCGTGACGCTGTTCAGGATCTCCTGGTAAGTACTGTGTGCCTCTTCCATGGTGTAATAATGGGGGTAAATTTGACCCTCACCAGCCAGCCAGCCAAATCTCCCAGCCAAATCTCCCAGCCAAATCTCCCAGCCAATTCCCCCCAAGTCTTTTTTTTCGCTTTGACTCATCCCTTCTAGCCTATAGTACCCTTATAAAAGTCGCTCTTGGAGGACAGCCTCGTATATAATATATACACCACTGGAATGTCCCTCGACGACAACCTGCTGTTTCAGAGAACCCCGGATAGCCACCACCTCGACGAGGAGCGGCTGGTCGTGCTGGAAGAGGAGCTGGGCGGCGCTGAAGGCGACGCCGACGTCGCCGCCGACAACTGCAATGACAACGAGGCGTCTGTCGTGGGACGGGCGCTGACGGCCATTGTGGACATCGGCTCGAACGGCATCCGGATGTCGATCTCGTCGAAGGCCCCGCACCACGCGCGGATCATGCCGTGCGTGTTCAAGGACCGGCTGGGCATCTCCTTATTCGATGCCCAGCTGCCCGACTCTGCCTCGAGCTCGAGCTCCCGGAAGCCGATCCCGGAGGACGCGATCCACGAGATCATCCAGGCGATGCGGCGGTTCAAGCTGATCTGCGACGACTTCGGCGTGCCCTCGAACGGCGTCAAAGTCGTCGCCACCGAGGCCACCAGAGAGGCCTCGAACTCCGAGCAGTTCAGGGACCAGATCTACGACGCCACCGGTTGGAAGGTGTCGCTGCTCAGCAAGGAGGAGGAAGGTAAGACGGCTGCGTACGGCGTGGCGTCGTCGTTCCACGACGTTTCGGGGATGTTCATCGACATGGGCGGCGGAACCGTCCAGTTCAGTTGGATCCGGTCCAAGAACGGCGAGTTTGACATCAGCGAGCACCCGGTGTCGCTGCCGTACGGCGCGGCCGCACTGACCCGCCGTATGAAGTACGAAGACGTGGGTGAGTTGTACCGGGAGATCCAGCAGGCGTTCGCCATTGCGCTCGAGCACATCGACCTGCCCAGGAAACTGCTCGAGGAGGCCCAGGCCAACAACGGCTTCCGGATGTTCCTCTCCGGCGGCGGCTTCCGCGGCCTCGGCCGGGCCCTCCTCGCAACGGAGCCGGACTACCCTATCCAGACGATCATCAACGGCTACTCTTGCAGCTGCCAGAACGTTGAGCGGCTGGCCGATTTCCTCCTGCTGAAGCGCGAGGTGCCTAGAACCAGGGACGGCAGTAAAGGTTCGAAGATCTTCCGGCTCTCTGCCAAGCGCGAGCAGCAGCTGCCGGCCGTCGGACTGCTGCTCTCGGCGGCACTTGACTCGCTGCCTCGGATCAAGACGTTCCATTTCAGTGAAGGCGGTGTGCGTGAAGGCGTTCTGTACTCGATGATGCCGAACGAGATCAAGCTCGAGGACCCGCTGATGACGGCCACCAGGCCGTACGCTCCCTTGCTCGCCGAAAAGTACTGGGATGTGCTGCGGACGGGTATTCCGACGACCCCAGGGATCGTCCCGCAGGAGGTGTCTATGCGTATCGCCCCTGCGCTCTGCAACATCGCCTTTGTGCACTGCTCGTACCCTAAGGAGCTACAGCCGTCGTCGGCGCTTCACGTGGCGACGACGGGAATCATTGCAGGCTCGCATGGCCTGTCGCACAAGGTGCGTGCGCTGATCGGCATGGCCTGCTGCGAGCGGTGGGGCGGCGACGTGCCGCCGAACGAGGAGGAGTACTACAACCAGCTCGAGCAGCTGGTGATGGAGGCTGACCCGGAACGCGGCGAGAGCCTCATCTACTGGACGAAGTACTGCGGCAAGATGATGCACGTGATCTGCGGTATCCACCCTGGCGGAAACATCCGGCCAGGCGCATTGCAGTTGCAGCTGAAGCAGATTCCGTCGACAACATCAACGTCGACCACTAATAGTAACGGCGGTGCTGGTGGCGCCGGTGGCACTGGCGGCGCTGGCGGCGCCGGCGGCGAGACCGGTACGGACGCGGACCTCACGTCTGGCACTGGAAAGCTGACGATTGCAGACGAGTCGGACGGCGAGGAGGACGTGTCGCGGGTGCAAAACGCGGTGTACGTGCTTCTGCCGGGCGACGACGTCAAGTACAGTTACAGTGTGCGGAACCGTAT
Organism: Xiuguozyma silvatica; assembly: GCA_018344475.1. Taxonomy (NCBI): domain Eukaryota; kingdom Fungi; phylum Ascomycota; class Pichiomycetes; order Pichiales; family Pichiaceae; genus Xiuguozyma; species Xiuguozyma silvatica. Next base: position 16,664 of record JADIOY010000064.1, on the reverse strand, counting down.
AGTGAACCTGCAGCGGAAGATCAAGCGGTTGAACCGGAGCTACAAGGTTGCAGGCAGAGTGAAGGTGTACATTAAGTATACGAGGAGGTAGGTAATACAGGTTGTAACGTATATCGTGTGTGTGTGTGTGTATTGATTGAGTGTAGTGCGGCAGCCTCGGCTGCAATAAATAGAATAAATAGGGAATCCGCGGAGGGTCCTTAGGGCCTTGGGCCTTATGGCCTTCGGCCTCAGGCCTTTCCAATTCCTCTTCCCTCGCCCAAGTCGTGGATGGTCTCCGAGAGCGGTCTTCTGTACATGACCTCCCAGAAGCCCTGCTTCTTGTACGAGCCGTCCTCGGAGATGCCGGCGTCGAGGGCGCGGTTGGACTCCTGGTCGTGGATCTGGCCGGACTGTCTGTAGTAGGCGAGCGAGGAGTCGTACGAGTCGACGAAACCGCCGGCCCACTTGAACAGGCCGACGAAAGAGGCGACGCCGATGGCGAGGCCGAACTTCTTGTTGAGAGCCATGTCCTTCTTGAAGATCGTGGCCACGAGGATGGCGGAACCGCTGGCGAGCATCTCGGCCTTGGTGGTTCTCTTGCCGTTGTTCAGGTTGTAGAAGGAGTTGCTCAGGAACGAGTAGGTGCCGAGGGCGAGCGGGATCGACGCGAACTGGTGCGGTTGCAGGTCGAACAGCGACAGGTAGCGGGCCTGGCCTGGTCTCGCGGATCCCTTACGGTGCTGGAGGTACCGTCTGACCTGGAGGCCGCCGAGGAAGACGCCGGACCAGAAGGTGATCTTGGCAGCCTCGGCGACGGTGTCGGTCGGCTTGTATGCCGGCTTGATGACGTCGTCGTCGTGCTGGATGTGTGGCTTGGGCACAACGTAGCTCATAACAAAGGGTGTTGTTAGGTATAAAGGTATTAGGGAAAAGGCGAGGGGAGGAAAATTTTTAGAACCGCGAATGAGAGGTGAGGAAATTCCTCACCAAATTGGGGGGGGGGAGGAGTTTATGGGGGAGGGATTTATGGGGGAGGGATTTACCTAGGTAGAGTTTACGGTACAGCCTTAGTGGGTGAAAAATTTTGGAGAGATTTGGAGATTTGGAGTGGAGAAATTTGAAGATTTGGAGAAATTTGGAGGAATTTGGAGTGAAAAATTTAAGGCCAATTAGGACCACTTTAGGACCATTAGAACCAGTTTAAAAACAATCTATCATGTCCCTCCCATCGCTTCCTGCAGACTTCCAAGGTGACTTTGTCGCCGTTGGTTCAGTCGCCGCCCCAGTGACGGTCTCCATCGAGCCCGTCGGCCAGTTCTTCCTCGCCCATGCCACGAGAACCCTCCAGGACAGAACCTGGTCGGAGCACGAGAAGATCACCGCCGAGAAGGCCGCCGAGCTGGCCGCCAGCAACCAGAAGGATGACGAGGACGAGTTCGAGGACGTCACTGACGAGGAGCTGCTGACCCACGACCCGCGCGAGTGGAAGACAGCCGACCTGTACGCCGTGCTTGGCCTGAACAACCTGCGTTACAGTGCCACCCCGGACCAGATCGACAGAGCGTACCGCAAGCAGGTGCTGACGTTCCACCCAGACAAGCAGGGCGAGAAGACGGGCTTCCAGGATGGCTTCTTCAAGATCATCCAGAAGGCTTACGAGACTCTGCAGGACTCGAACAAGCGGCGCCAGTTCGACTCGGTCGACACAGAGGCCGACGTGGCTCCACCTTCGGGCAAGTCGTACGACTTCTACGAGGCCTGGACGCCGGTCTTCGCTGCCGAGGGACGGTTCTCGACCCGCGACAACGTGCCTTCGCTCGGCGACAAGGACTCCTCGAAGGAAGAGGTCGAGGCCTTCTACAAGTTCTTCAACAACTTCGACTCTTGGAGAACCTTTGAGTTCCTCGACGAGGATGTTCCTGACGACACCTCCAACAGAGACCACAAGCGGTACATCGAGAAGAAGAACAACAACGCCCGCCGCAAGAGAAAGACCGAGGACATCAAGCGGCTCGCCGAGCTCGTCCGCCGCGCCCACCAGGAGGACCCACGTATCAAGGCCTTCAAGGAGGAGGAGAAGGCCGAGAAGGCCAAGCGGAAGTGGGACCGCGAGGCTGGTGCCCGCAAGGCCGCCGAGGAGGCCAAGGCCAAGGCTGAGGCCGAGGCCAAGGCTAAGGCCGAGGCCGAGGCTATCGCCAAGGCCCAGCAGCAGAAGAACAAGAAGTCCAAGGAGGCCGCCAAGAGCGCCAAGAAGAAGAACAAGCGTGTCATCAGAAACAGCGTCAAGGACAACAACTACTTTGGCGACGAGGCCGAGGCCACCAAGATCGATGCCGACATCGAGACCCTGCTGGCCGCTCTCGACGCCGACCAGCTCGCCGACGCCGTCGAGAAGATCAACCTCGCTGGCGACGACTCTGCCGCCGTCAAGGACGCCATCAGCTCCTCTGCCAAGAGTGCCGGCAAGGACCTCTCCTACTTCTAGGTGTATGTATGCGTATATCATTAATCTACCCGAACCATATGTACATGCTAGACGGCAGCCTCCTCCTCCTTCTTCTCTTCTTCCTCTTCCCTCTGCTGCTGCCTCCTCCACCACCAGATCTTCAACCTCTCCCAGACCCCAACCTCTGCCTCCTCTGGAACCGGCTCCTGGCCCTCCACGATCCGTTTCTGCTCGTCCAGCAACGCCTGGATCCTCTGCTCGTACTCCCGGGTCTCTTTCTCCCGGGTCTCCAGGTGGTCCTGGCCCTCCATGTAGTACCAGCCGTACTGCATCAGCATGTACACGGAGACCGCCAAGAGCAGGCAGGACGCTGCCGGCCGCTTAAAGTCACGCAGGTGCGGCTTCATTGCCTCGATCCGCAGCCGCTCAAGCTCCACCAGCTTCTGTTCCTCCCGCAGCCTCTGCGCCTCCAGCCTCTTCTCAATGGATGCGATCTTCTGCCTGATGAGCTCCGCTTTCGACCCGCCAGGGCCTGCCAGAGGGTTCTTCGGCTGGTAGTACTTCGACTGCACCTGTGCGATCTCCTTCAACTGCTGCGCCGTGTACTGCTTCGTTTCGCTCTTCGTTTCACGCTCTTGCGCCTCCAATGAGGCCCTCTCCTGTGGATCTAGAGTCGACTTGTCTACAACCTGCGGGAAATGGATCCCGCTCGGGGGTGGCACCGGGGTGCCCGGGCCAGAGCTAGCCTGTGGTTTCGCAGCACCAGCCTGTTGTTTTACAGACCCAGCCTGTGACTTCCCAGCACCAGCCTGTAGTTTTGCGGCAGCGGTGCCAAACCGTCGAAGCATCATCATCCCTCTCTATAGTGGTATAAAAGACGCTGAAAAATGTATGGCTTGCGTTCGCAGTGAAAAATTCCTCCCCCGCTCAGTGTGTGTGTGCTTAAAAATCCAAAGAGCCGGTATATATTATAGAGATGTAACTAGGTCACTAGTGTCCGTAGAGTATTTTTGACAGGTAATCGCAGAGGCTTTACCACTCGCTGTCGCCGGTAGCCTTCTGGAACGCGTAGTCCTTGCCGTCAATGTTGGCAACGCCGTCCTTCAGGTTGCACTTCCAGCGGTTGCGCACGCGCTGAACCCGGTCGTAGAGGCAGAGCATGATGTTCTGCTCGCCGTCCTCATCCTCGTCGGAGTTGATCTCGTCCGAGTCCGGGTCGTCCAGGTCCGAGTTGATCTCGTCCGAGTCGACGCCGAGGTCCGAGCCGAGGTCCGAGTCGTCGCCGCCGTCGACGCCGTCTGCCTGGTGGAGTGGCACGCGCAGCTGGTTGTGCCGCTTCTTTTGCATCTTTTTCTTGAGTCTCTTGAGCTCCTCCGGGCTCACCTCCATAGTGAACTCGATCTCTTGACCGTCCACTGCTTCCGGCAGCACCTCCCGCAGCACCTCCGGCAGCGCACCGTCAGACTGGCCCAGCTTCGCGTTCACAGAACCGTCCGCACCGGCACCGCCCGCACCTGCACCGCCCGCACCGGCACCGTCCGCACTGCTCGAGCCGCCGCCAGGGAGAACTATCCCGCTGTCCACGCCGCCCACGCCGCCCACGCCGTCCACGCCGTCCACACCGTTCGAGCCCTCCGCGGCACCGCTCTGCGGCAACACCAGGTCGCCCTGCGGCAGCTGCAGACCGCTGTCCACCGATCCAGCGGCGCTGTATCCATATCCGGTACCCATGTCCGGGTACTCTGCGGCGACATTGACGGCCCCGCCGCCGACGCTGAGGTCCTCGCCGACGTTCAGACCGACGCCAAGGCTGCCCCCGTCACCCAGCTCGGCACCTTCGGCCTCGCCGTCGTCTGCAGCCTTGACCTCGTTGTCCCAGCTAAAATGACACACAGCAGTGGCACTGAGCCGCTCCCGCCACACATTGCGCAGGTCTAGCAGCGTCTGCTCGTCGATGCCGGAGTCCTCGAAGTCCTGCCGCGACTCGGCGATCACGTCGTCGATGATCCGCTCGTATAGCTTGGCGCACTCTGGGTTCGACATGAAGAGGAGTGTGATGTGAAACCCAGCAAAAAGCCCCCCCCCCCAAAAAAAACCCCCTCAAAAACTCCCTCAAAATTCTCCGCCTTTAGGCTGGGCCAAATTCTGCCTGCGGGCACTTGCGCTCTCGCTCATAATTTGGTGTTTACTAAACGCGTCAGCCCTAATTTTACCCCCTTTATTAAACGGCCCTATCCTGCAATGAACCCACACAGCAGCAAGAGCGGCGCCATGTCGAGCCCCTCGCGGCCCCTCACCAACCCGGACGCCGCCATAAAGTACCGTACCATCCCGCACGGCCTCACCTACAAGCACGAGACCCGCCACAAACGCCCCCAATCCACCTCTCCAGCCAGAAGACACACTGTGGCCGTCGCCTCGTCTCCCGCCAAGCGCCAGCCGCTCTCGAGCGTTACGAGGCCGCCGCCGCCGCCGCAGCAGCAGCAGCAACAGCAGCAGAAGCAGAAGCAACTGTCGAAGTCCCAGCAGAAGAAAGAGACCTACAAGAAGCTCGATATCGTCGGCGCCAAGCAGGACCTGTCGATGCTCCTGCAGACGGCCGACACCGACGAGAACGGGCAAAAGATCGCCCCAGCTGCCGGCACAGCCAGCGAGGACAACACGGGCCGGGTGTACAAGCTTCTCCCGGACACTGACGGCGACGACGGCGCGATAGAGTCGTCCCCGGTTCACTCGTACCAGAACAGGAAGCGGGTGGCAGGCTCCGGCTCGCCCGTGCAGAAGAAGCGTGTTCGGAGCGGGATAGCCCTCGCCAACGTCGTCGTTGCTGCAAATGCCATTGGTGGATCCGGTACAGGCTATGAGACTCCCGTGCAAGAGGAGGCCAAGAGCAGCACGCCGAAACGTGCGCACCACCAGCGGGTCGTCGAGGGAGCAGTCGACCTCCAGAACAGCCCACTCGCCAACGTGAGCAGCGGCAGCATCGTCGACCAGAAGATCGACGGCGAGACGGAGGTGATCCGGCAGTTGAACAAGACCAAGACTGCTGGCATCAGCGAGCTGAAGGAGGGGGAGGACAAGGATGACGATAAGGATGACGATAGGGATGAAGATGTGAACAGTTCCGACGAGGCGTTCGAAGACGCCAAGATCTCGCCGATCCGTCTCACAAAGGCCGTTCTTTTGCCTCTGGAGCGGCTGGATGCAAAGAAGGCCGAGATCGAGAAGGCCGAGATCGAGAAGCTCGAGCAGGCGGATGCGGAGCAGGCGGAGGCAGAGCAGAGTGTGGCAGACGGTGACGTCTCGCTCCACGCGATCTTCACATCCGCGCAGCTCCAAGAGGTCAAGGACAACTTGGAGAAGACCGTGACGGCCCTCAAGGAGGAGGTCTCTACGAAGGCCGACCGGATCGAGTCGCTCCTGCAGGCATCTGCGGACTTTGACCAGCAGCAGAACGAGCTGCTCGCCGAGGTGGACCAGCTCAAGAGCGAGAAGGTGGAGCTCGAGAACAAGGTGTCTGCGCTCGAAGTGGAGGCCTCGTCGGCGACCGAGTTCGCCACGGACGCCGACAAGAAGTACAGCGTGGCCGGGCTGAAGCTGCGGATCGCCGAGTCCAAGCTCGACAAGTACGAGCAGCTGTACGGTGAAGTGATGGAGGCCGCGCGCGCACTTGAACAGAGGCTCGAATCCGAGAAGGAGCAGAAGCTGGCCGTCGAACAGCACGTTGAGGAGTTGCAGCGCGCGCAGGCCACTCTTCAGAGAAAGTGCGACGAGCTGGAGTCGTCCTTGGAAGTGACAAAGGCCGAGGTGGACTCGCTGGTGGAAGAGAAGGCATCTAATGCAGCCCTCGTGGACGCCCTGAAGGACCAAGTCGAGGAGTCGGCCAAGGAGAACGAGAAGCTTTCCGTTGAGTTGAAGCTGGTGCAAGACGAGAACGGCTCGTTGAAGCAGCGGGACCTGCAGGCTCCGGAGCTGAGGAAAAAAGTCGAGGCGAAGGAGGAGCAGCTGGTGCATGCGAAGGAGGAGACGGAGCGGCTGAAGGAGAAGATCGGGATCTTGGAGGGGGAGCTGGCCGGAGCGAACAAGAAGGTCGACGAGAACGACAAGACTACCGAGATGCAGCTCGAAAAGCTGGCGCAGGACCTCTACCTGCAGTACAGCGCGAAGCACGAGCAGAAGGTGGCCACGTTACGCAAGGGCTACGAGATGAAGTGGATGGGCAAGGTGAAGAAGTTCACGAAGGACAACGAGGAGCTCAAGCGGGAGATCACGAGCCTCAAGAAGAAGCTCGAGGTGGAGACGAACGAGAAGAACCAGCTGGTGAAGCTGTGGGACGAGTACGTCAGCATCGAGAAGAAGAAGTAGAGGCCTATGTATTTTTAACAAGTGTACCCTAAGCAAGCCATAGTATATATAGACTGGACCGATCCATTTTTTTTTACGCGACGAGCCAGGTGAAACTGGGCGGGAGGCAGCGGTTAGCGGAGAAAAAGTTAGGGGGGAAGCTGAGAGGAGGTTTCACATACTATTATAACAAGCTAGGGGTGTACGTTACCGGATATATTAGCCACGCGTGATAGATAAGCGATGTGTGCGGAAACCCCGATAGTAAGCGTGGCGCCACAGGCGCACGCATCTTCCACGGGCGCTTCCATCGCGCAGTCGGACAGTAACGCGTCCCAGAACACGGTTTCGAACGCCAACACCAGTATAGACGGGTCTGATCTGAGCGACGAGATGGAGGAGCTCAGCAGGGAGATGGAGGATGCCGACGTGGGCAGCGTGCACGAGATTGTGCGGCTGCCGATTAAGGGAGTTGGCATTGGCAGTACTGGGAGTGGTGCAGGTGCTGCCGAGACCTCTGGCGAGACCTCTGCCGCTCTCCAAGAAGAGGTCGCCAGACTGCGGGCGCTGCTCGCCGAGAAAGAGCTGCGGATCGCTGAGCTCGAGGCCGTGATCGACCAGAACGGCGCGAGACGGCCCGAGGAGCAGCCGATTGTCGAGGATGTATCAGTGCCTGACGGTGATGAGAAGGTCTTGCTGGAGGCTCCAACGCTGCACATCAATCCGTTCGACACGCCAAAGCGGCAGCATGAGAGCATGCAGAAGAGCGTGCGGTCTCCGTCCCCGGTCCCACAAGTGCTGGACGAGGAATATATCGCAGTCGAGGCTGCTGCAGACGCTGATTCGGCTGCTTCAGGCGTCGAACTGCCCGAGCGCAGCGAAAGACGTCAGGTCGTGCGGGCGGCCGCTGCAGGCTTGACGTCGCCGGTGCGCCTCGTCAAGAACCCGCTCAGTCCCGCCACGCGCACACCAGAGCGCCAGATCGGCCAGAGCCCGGAATCTGCTGCAGATGGCGAGAACGAGATCGTGTCGCAGATGCTGCTGGGCCAGGTCACGCTCGGCTCGTCACCACGGCGGTCCTCGCCTAGCCGCCGCCTCAAATTCAGAAACAACAACTCCACTTCGCCGTTGCACAACACGTTCGATGCCTCTGATGATGCCGCATCCGCTCCCGCCTCTGCCATCCCTCCTGACAACGACAACGACGACGACGACGAGTTCGAGTTCACCGACGGCGATAGCTGCAGTGCCAGCACAAAGAGCCGCCGCAGACCGCACTACGAGACCGAGCTGCACGCCGTCCCGGCCTCTCCATCCCGTGTGCCGCCGTCTGAGCCACTGCCGGACAGACCAGAGAATATGCTGCGGTCGATCTCGCAGCAGTCTCAGAGCTCTTCCATTGCGTCTGTGATGGGATCGGACTCTGTTCAGAAGGCCGCATCCAATTCGCGTACCGTCTCGCACGCTGACTCCCGGTCCAGTTCTCGGATCCCATCCCGTACCGCCTCTCCACTGCAGGAACGGTCCATTGGAGATGTTCCCTTCCTTCGTGCACCTCCTGCGCCACGTTCGGCTTCTGCCCAGCAGAGAACGAGTTCCCCAAGAGCGTTGGAGTTCACCGACGCTCCTCCGCACACGCCGGCATTGCAGCAGACGCCGTCGATTCAGCAGGGGCCAATGCACACGACGACTTCGGCGTCGCCTGCATTCAGCAGGTCGGCAATTGCCTCGCCGGCGCTCTCAAACGCTCCATCTGCGAACGTTCCGCGCACGCCTCTACAGACGCTGCCTAAATCGGTCGTATCATCGCCTTCGCCGTCAAAGTACGACTACCTGGTGAACTCACTCGACACCACTGCGATCACCGTCTACTCTGTTGTTGACCCACGAGCCCTCCGCGGCCGCCTCCCGGATTCTCGGATCAGGTTCATGGTGAACTCTACGGAGGGAGGCCAAGGGCTGATCCCTCTTTACATGGTGAACAAGCAGTACTCTGATCTGGAGACGATGGATGCTGCCATTAGACAGAAGGCTAACGTCAACTTGCCGAAACTGCCAGACTCGGCACACTTCCTCAAGATAGACCCTACCAACTGGGACACCCAGAAGATCATTCTGCGCATGTACATGGCTGAGCTGTGTCGTGTGATGAAGCAGAACAAGGGCTCGCCGATCTGGTATCCGTTCGCTGAGTTCTTCGAACCGGACGAAACCCACGACATGAGCAAGCAGGACGCCACGATGGTGGCCCTCGTCTCGAAAGCACTCAAGAAGAGCCCTAAACTTATCCAGGTCGAGTACGACACGATCGAGGGTGCGCTTACCATTGTCGACGACAGGTCGAAGCAGCCACCAGACGTGTTCGCGCCAGGCGATATCGTCGTGACGCGGGACGGCCAGACGCTGAACATCTCGCACAAAAAGAAGAGGACATTCAAGAAGAGCCACTGGACGTTGATGAGCGAGTCCGTCCAGGACGCTGAGGAGTGGGAGAAACTGTTGCAGCAGGACAGTGGCGTGCAAGTTGACGAGGCGTCGCCAGTGCCACTCGCCACACCGGCCATGAGCGTGAACTCGACGACATCGAGCAATGAGAGCAAGTGGTTCGGACTCCGGCGGCAGCACAACAACACTGGCACGGCAGACTCATCGAGCAGCGTGCACTCGTCGCCACGGCCAAAATCGCTGCTGAACAGACGGATGTCGCGCAGCATAGAGAACCTTCCTGAGGATACATCGGCGCATGGTTCCTCAGGAGACGTTTTGGAGTTCAAGGCAATGCCGTACGGGCAGACAGCCGACTTGAAGTATAACAACCGGCCGTCTTTAGCTCCGCACTCTCCGCAGCATATGCGCGGCTACCAGAATCTTCAGCAGCAGCAGCAACAGCAGCAACAGCAGCAACAACAGCAATACTCGTCATCATCGCCGTCGCAGCCGGTCTTCCACCGGATAGACGAGGCACCTAAATACTTCGGCACGACACTGCAGCAGGCATACGACGCCTGTCCAAATTACAATCTGGATGGCCGGCCCGTGCCGTCAATTGTGTACCAGTCTTTGAAGTACCTGCGGGACAAACGCGCCGTGCTTAACGAGGGCATCTTCCGGTTGAACGGAATGATGTCGGAAGTGAACAAGATCCAGAAGGTGTTCAACGAGGAGGCAGACTGCGACCTGTCGAAGCTGCCGCAGAACCCCGACGTGCACTCGGTCGCTACCTTACTGAAGCGGTTCCTGCGGACGTTGCAGGTTACAGTGATCCCACAGGCCGAGGCCAACGAGCTGATGCAGCTCACAATGAATCCGGACAAGGATGCCGCGACAGTGCAGTTCAAGGCCGTTATTCGGTCGTTGCCGACGCTGAACTATGACGTGCTCTACTCGCTGTTCAAGTACCTGATGGAGGTGCTCGACTACAAGGAGACGAATAAAATGAGCGTTGGCGCACTGGGCGTGCTGATGGCGCCTAATCTGACGCCGTTCGATGGTGCGAAGGAGATCTGCACGGAGCTGCTGGAGCACTTCAACTACATTTTCCTAGAGTAAACTGAGTTAACTGTGTATGAGTCGTAAGATGAGGGGTAGGAGTTTGGACCCATGGTGGACCTAAAAAAAAAAAAATAGGAACTGTGAGAGATTTGTGCGTTGAGGGGTCTGAAACGGTCCTCGGCAGCGGCGATGGAAATGGTGTGGGTGTATATGTCCGTATCTGTCTGTGTGTCTGTGCGTGTAAGGGACGACTAAATTACTAAATAAAGAATTAGAGCCCCAGCAGCTTTTTATTTCGGGAGTGCAGTTGCAGGCTAGCCAATCGGGATGCGAGTGTGGATTCTGGGATGTGACTTGAACTCACAGGGTTATTACAGGGACTCTCATGGGGCAGTTATGGGGCCAATTACGAGGTGTCGTTACGAAGTAGGTGCATAGGGATCGCGTGACATGCCACTTGGCGAAAGTGTCCAAATATAGCAGTCGATGACGCACGTAGTAGACCGGATGGGATCAATGGAGTGTGTGGGAGCGTGGAAACCGTGCTGGAATTGAGGTGGACTTTAAATACCGATTTAGGCGCCCCGTAACATAGGAGAATCATACATGGCAGTAGCAGGCCTGGCATTCCCTGTATACGGTGTAGTGCAGGGTTCAGGTGGACCAAATGGAGGGGGGGAGGGGGAAGGAGGGGGAAGTAGTGCTATCGCAGACGCACCTAGCGCGTAGTGACAGAGATGCAACGACACACCACAGCCGAGTTAATCTCTTGATACGGTTGCATTATCTTACCCGGCGGCCCGTCCCGTACGTACTTTTTCGTGCGTTGCGCACGGCATTAGAGGGCAGGCCACTGCCCCGCGTTTTAGGTTTTTTTTCGGAGCCTACGGTTGCTGATTGCTTCAACACGCGCTATCCCCCCTGAAAGCATTTCCCAAAAGGGCATAAGGCCGGCAGTGGGAACCGTCCTGCGCCAGGAGGGAAAGAGGTGAAAGCTAAAAATAAAAGAAAGGTTGGTGCGGAAAAAATAGCGGCCATTTAACTCTCAATCTTTTCCCCCCCCCTCCCCCAGGGCTTTTTTTATAGAGCGCTGCAAATTTGACCCTCACTTTCTACCCACTTTTTATACCTTCGGTTCCTGCTTGATCCAGCGTTATATAGTGTAGAAACTGTGGGAATGTCTGACGATAGGGGACGCAACATGAACCCTGGCGTGCAGGCGCGGCTGCTGGCGTTCCAGCACCAGCGCCAGCGACGAGCAGGCTCTGTGAGCTCGGACGAGTCGGCTGGCGCTCCGGTGACACCCGATCTTCGGGAGCTATCCATTGACGAGGAGACGCTGCAGGATCTGTCCGAAGCGGACGGTGCCGGTGATGCTGACGAGTTCCTTCCGAGGCGGACGAGCTTCCGGCTTCCGAAGTCCAAGGGCTCGCAGGACCAGGCTTCCAAGAAGGACCATCGGCAAGTCAGTTTTGCCGCCACAACGAGCTCGAACGATTCGGGCTCGAGCGGTGAGAGCCCGACTACCAGCGGTGGATTGTCGATTGCAACAGGGGCAGGCACAAGCCCCGTCCAGCCGGCAACGTCGACCTCCAGCGGGCGTCCGAAGCGCGGCAACTCGCTGAGCGAGCGCCGCGGCGGTATGAAATTGAATCTAGGGGCACTCAACGGATCACTGAACAACGGGGCCTCGGGCACCTCTGCTACCTCCACGCTGCCTCCAATTCGCACCGGCGACTCGGTACAGGCCACGTCGCCCTTGTCTAGCTCGGTCTCGCGCTCCGGTTCGGTCTCGACGCTCAGCACGCCAGGATCGGCGTCTGCTTCTGCGCCTGGCTCGAGGGGAGCTGGAGCTGGAGCGGAGCCTGGATCACTTGCTCCGACAGCTGTCTCCGCCTTCACACCGTTCGCCAAGTACGTCGACATCAAGTCCGGCTCGCTCAACTTTGCGGGCAAGGCCTCCGTGCACTCGAAGGGCATTGACTTCTCGAACGGCGCATCGTTCCGGATCTCAATGGACGACCTCGAGGTGCTCGAGGAGCTTGGGCGCGGTAACTACGGCGTCGTGTCGAAAGTGCTGCACAAGCCGACCGGTATCATCATGGCCATGAAGCAGGTTCACCTGGAGTTGGACGACGCCAAGTTCCGGCAGATCCTGATGGAGCTCGAGGTGCTGCACAACTGCCTCAGCGAGTGCATCGTCGACTTCTACGGCGCCTTCTTCGTCGAAGGTGCCGTCTACATGTGCATGGAGTACATGCAGGGCCACTCGCTGGACTGTGTCTACGGAGACGGCATCGGCGAGCCCGAGCTCGCCTATATCACGAAGCAGGTGATCCGAGGTCTCAAGAAGCTCAAGGACGAGCACAACATCATCCACAGGGACGTCAAGCCTACGAACATCCTCGTCAACAGTGAGGGTAAGGTGAAGCTGTGCGACTTTGGCGTCTCGGGCAACCTGGTGGCGTCGCTCGCACGCACCAACATCGGGTGCCAGTCGTACATGGCGCCCGAGCGGATCAAGAGCACGCGCCCTGACGCCAACACGTACTCGGTGCAATCGGACATCTGGTCGCTTGGACTTTCGGTCCTCGAGGTTGCCAAGGGACGGTACCCGTACCCGCCTGAAACGTACGGCAACATTTTTAGCCAGCTCAGCGCCATCGTGGACGGAGAGCCGCCGGAGCTCGACGCCGACAAGTTCTCGCCCGAGGCCCGCGATTTCGTCCAGAAATGCCTTGCCAAGGACCCTGACGACCGTCCGACGTACGCCGAACTGCTCGAGCACCCTTGGCTCAAGAACGTCGACGAGAAGGCCGGCCAGGAAGGAATGGCGCGCATCGTTGCCGATAGCAAGAAGAAGGACCGCAAGAAGGCTGGCAGGGCTCCTACGCCGTCGCTCCACCGGGTGGAGCTGAACAAGATCTCGCCATAGGCGCAGGCACAGACAAACTACTGCACCTGTCGTACTGCCATTACATTACTCATCACGACCTGTCATCATACACATACTCATGCACTCACGGACTCACGTGCACGCGCACGCGCACACACACACTCCCTACATACGAACAGTTGTATACAAATAGCATATGGCACGCTGTGCCGGGTACTGCACTAAGTAGATGATCCATTCATCCTTCTCTATCTTCACCCTGTGGCTTCCTCTGACTTCCTCTGACTTCATCTGACTCCTCCCCCTCAAGTCAAAAACTGCCCCAAACGCGCCAAAAAAAAAAAAAAAACTCGCAGAGTTCTCCGGGGCCGAGCCTGCCGATGGGCCCCTCCATATTAAATGTGAGGCAGCCTCTCTCTAAATCTCGACTCACTTTATACTCTTCTGGATAAGGAGGACGTGCAGTGTTATCCGATATATTTATGCTTTCCACAGCGATCCGGGAGGCACCATTGGGCACTTCTGCCATGCAGTGTTCAGCAGTTGGAACGAGGACGTTCGTTCGCACGATCACGCGGCGCCGGCGGCCCTCGAAGTTCACCGACAAGCTTAATATGGGACCCTCTTTTGCGGACTTTGTGAGCGGCAAGGCTGCCGACGTGCCGCTGGACCCGCTCGAGGCTGCCCGCAAGGACCCGAACACGCGTCTTCCACCGTGGCTGAGGGTGCCGATCCCAAAGGGAAAGTCATTCCACAAGATCTCGACGGATCTGAAGGAGTTGAAGCTTTCGACGGTGTGCCAGGAGGCCCGGTGCCCGAACATTGGTGAGTGCTGGGGCGGCAAGCGGTCGGAGGCGACTGCTACGATCATGCTGATGGGTGACACATGCACGCGCGGCTGCCGGTTCTGCTCTGTCAAGACGGACCGCCACCCGGCGGCCGTCGACCCGAAGGAGCCACTCAACACCGCTGACGCTATCAGCCGGTGGGGTCTGGGCTACGTGGTGCTCACCACGGTCGACAGGGACGACATGGTGGACGGTGGCGCGCACCACCTGCGCGAGACCGTCGAGCTAATCAAGCAGAAGAGTCCGAAGACGCTCGTCGAGGTGCTCAGCGGCGACTTCCGCGGCGACCTCGACAACGTCAAGGTGCTCGCCACGAGCCACCTCGACGTTTACGCACACAACATGGAGACCGTCGAGGCGCTGACGCCGTACGTCAGAGACCGCCGTGCAACGTACCGCCAGTCGCTGTCGACGCTGCGCACTGCAAAGGAGGCCAACCCGAACCTGGTCACCAAGACCTCGCTGATGCTGGGCTTCGGCGAGACCGACGAGCAGATCATGCAGACGCTCAAGGACCTGCGGGCTAACAACGTCGACGTCGTCACGTTCGGCCAGTACATGCGCCCAACGCGGCGCCACATGAAGGTCGTCGAGTACGTGCGTCCCGAAAAATTCGAGTTCTGGAAGGACAGGGCCCTCGAGATGGGCTTCCTCTACTGCGCCAGCGGCCCTCTCGTGAGATCCTCGTACAAGGCCGGCGAGGCCTTCATCGAGAACGTCATCAAGAAGCGCAAGCGCAACGTCGGCGTCTCGAGAGAGCTCGAGGTCGGCAACGACCGGTTTACCTCTGAGACGGTGTTGAAGGAGTGACCCTTGCTTGTAAGTAAGTAACTAATCAAAACTAATAGACTATATATATCAAATTAATAGGCTATACCAAGTTGGACGTCTAGGGAGTGTTCTATTCTGTCTTGGCCTCGTCGGTGGTCTGCTCAGCATCGGCACCGGCGTCAGTGGCAGTGGTGGCGGCAGCCTCGGAGTCACCCTTGGAGTCACCCTTGGAGTCACCCTTAGAGTCACCCTCAGAGTCAGCCTCAGACTCGGCAAGCTCGGCCTTCTGGTCGGCACGGCGCTTCTTGTCGGCCTCCTCCTCGGCGGCGATCTCAACGGAGAGCTCGTCGATCTGCTTGTTGAGCTCCGCGACCTTCTTGTCGGCAGCTTCGGACTTCTCCTTAGTCTTCTGCTCCTGGGAGTCCTGGAGCTCGGCCAGCTTCTTGCGGAGCTGCTCGGCGGTCTCCTCGTTCGCGGAGGACGACTGGGCAGTTGGCAGTGGGATTCCGAGCTGGGACAGCTGGGCGATCACGACGGGCTCGAGCACAAGCTTGCCGCTGGACTGCTGCTGCTTCTTGGCCTTCTTACCCTTCTTGCCCTTCTTTCCCTTGGTGCCGGCGAAGAAGGCCTCTGGCTCCTTTCTGGTCAGGAGGACGCCCTCAGCTGGGGCGTCGACCTTCTTCTGGACAGCATGGTGGGTGTTGAGCTTGTCGGCAGCGGCAGAGGCCGATGCAGAGGCGGCGTCGGACTGCGAGCTTGGAGTGTAGGTAGGGTCGAAGTGGTGGAGCAGGGACTCGACCTGCTCGATCTCCTTGACGTTGGCCGGCTGCTTGGCCTCCTCCTTGATCAGCTCGACCTGCTTCTCGAGCTCCTCCTTCTTCTGGGTCAGGCGGTACGACTTCTCCTCGATCTCGCGGCGCTTGCGCTCGTTGTCCATGTCCTGCTTGAACTTCTTGAACTGGTGGTCGTAGTCGGCGCGGATCGACTGCATCTCCTCGCGGTAGGCGTCCTTCTTGCCGTAGAGCGCACGGCGGCTCTGGTAGAGCTCGTCGCGCTTGGTCTGGATGCCCTTGTTGTCGAGGTTCAGCTTGTCGAGAGCGCTGCGGACCCGCTCGTACTCCTTCTGGGCCTCCTCATTTCTCGTCTCGCTGAGCGACTTCTTGAGGTCCTTGATCTGCTGCTTGTAGTCGTCGATGGCCTTCTGCTCGTCGGCGATGCCGGCGTAGTCCTTGCGAGCACGTCTGTGCGAGGCGATCTCCTTGATGTACCGTCTCTCGTCGACGATCTTGAGCTCGCCGGCGTCAATCAGCTCCTCGAGCTGAGCAATCCGCTTGTCGATCTCCTCGACGGACCGGTAGTGGCCCTTGGAGGTCTTGGCGCTGACGTTCTCGATCTTCTTCTTCATCGACATGTCGATAGCCTTGATCTGGTCAAAGATCTTCTGGCGCTGCTTCTTAGAGTCACCCTGCGTCTTAACGACGGCGCTCAACTCTGCGTTCAGAGCCTTCCGCTTCTCCTGGACGTCTTTGGGAGTCACGGTGACCTCGATCTGCTTGTTAATGGCGGCGATCTCAGCGTCGAGGGCCTTCATCTGGTCCCTGATGGCATTGACCTTGGCATCTCTGGCCTTGAAGTCTGGCGACTTGATGAACCGTCTGCGGAACTGCGGAGCTCTGTCCTGCTGCTGCTCTGGCTCTTCAGAATCCATTTTTGCTTCCTACTTTTTTTTAGTACGTGGCAGAGGGAGGGTTGAAAAATTCGGTGAAAAAAAAAGCTCGACGCTTTCGACGCTTTTGAAATCTCGAAATCTTCCGGACCCCCAGGAAAGCCGGGAAAAAACCCCCTCGGGGAAAGAAAAAAAAAAAAAAAAAAAAAAAAAAGTTTT